>BLKR01003403.1:0-147290 GCA_011170035.1 Teleogryllus occipitalis
GCATGGTTGCTAATTCGTCTAGTAATTGCTGTGTCTAAAGCAAAATGCAAACTATCACGTACTTCATTATCCCGTATCAAAACCATCTTTCATCATTAAGTTCAGGAGAGCCAAATATGAACTCTCACAATTCTTCGACAACATTGAGCAACACTGAAGGACGTTGCCTTCGTTATTTATTATTCACTATCAACAGTTTATATTTGATCCATTAAAACACACCTAGAGGTCAACTCATTCACACATCATCTTCTGTTATTAGCTAATATATATCATACGCTTACTCAACTTTCTACTTTTTTGTCATTCTATTTCAATTTGCAAGATATATCCATTAAGATAATGCAATTGTCACAAAACTTAACACTACTTCAAATATATGAAAAATCATGACGAATTTACTTGCAGGTGAGTCGCAGGGCAACTGCATGGGTACTCATTGTATCCGTAGACCATACTTAAATCCCAATTACATCAAATCGAATTTGGTGTAGGCAACGTGAGTTCGCGACACGATTCCTTCTTCAGATTCTCCTGAAATCCTCATTAAATTTATAAGTAAACAATTTGCTCTGTCATCATCATTAACATAATCACATTTCACCAATTTCCAGAGAAAGTCATAAAGACGTAGAGGATGCGCCAGGAATCTCTGACTCGTATATCCCCACACTCTCTATTTTACTGGACCTCAGACTGGATGATGCCGCCCCCTTATGAATGCTGGATCGTTCTAAAACGGACGGAGAAACATCTTACGAAGTGGGGCGTAACAAGTGGAAAACTGCAGAAATATAGGCCCTAAACCTGATGAGTAATTAGAATACGATGTAATAAAATTTATCTACCAAAACGTAATTAGAAATTCAAGAATGTTTCTGTAATTAGATCCATAGTTAAAAACTCGTTTTTACGTTGCATTTGCCTCGTGTGAATATAATTAATTATTTCGTCCGGAGTTCAGTATCATATTCAGTCTTAGTGTTAGAGCAAGGCGAAGAATCCAAATTTACCGTTTTTAAAAACTCCCTTTATTTACTCACGGAAAATTCGTCGAATGAATCACGTACGTTCAACGAAATATATGAACAAATAAAAATACATGCTTAGAATTTCATATCTGCTACCTACCGTTCATATATAAAACGTAATACGAATACATTGGAAAATTGTTTTGTGTATTAAAATGTAATGAGAGCAATTGCAAATATACAGATTGGGAAACATACGAACTATGATTATGAAATCCCTTCTGAATATAATATGCTAAGGGAAGAGGACTGATTTTCACAATTTATAATATGCTAACTATACAAAACCCAATAAATGTGCTATTGCAGGTTGGGGGAATTACCACCAAAGAACCAAATTGAAGATGAGATACAGATTTGAGATAAGAAATGTAGAGTTTTGTAATCGTCCTATAAAGATGCTATAAATTACGGTCACACATGCAAACCAAAACATATGTAAGCAACATGTTACCATCGCACGTATGTCGAAAATTGTTACCGAGTACCTTAAAACCAGCTTTTTGAACTCCCATAGGAAAGTGATTACGTTTTGTGCTTTTTAGGCCTTAATATACAAAATTAAAGCTTTTTGAACGTTGCATTACATTTTCGGAGCATAGCCCTTTCGTGTATTCCTCTGTTGCACGTGCGACCTGGACCGTGCAGAATCTCAAAATATATAACATGAAGGTGACTATCTGATACACTGCAATTTAATCGCACGGATCTGCCTATGCGTTTGCGATAAACCGTTAGCAATATTAGAATGTTTACGCACGCACGCGAATTACGGAACCAACAATATGGTGTAACGTTCACAGTACAGGGCCAGAGTTGGGTCCGAGTATGAAGTTACTGGCCCTTTTAAAAAGATGGATTACAAAGTGTGAAATGTTCGCATGAATCCCACTGTACTTTGACATTTTTAACGTGTCGCATAACATAAATAAGCTGTTACGGTGTCATCCAATCGGAGCTTGAACGTCGCCACAGTGGCGTCACTGTGGTGACGTTCAAGCTCCCGGCTGGATGAAAATTCGTCAAAAATTGATTTACGTCAAGCGCCACGTTACAAAAAAATCGAAGTATAACATGCAGATTTCCGAGAAGCAATATAATGAAAATACAATTTTTTCCATTTCGGACAGAGCGCAAAAGCCGATTGTCGCCCATGCGTCTAATCCTTTGAGCGCGTGTCCTGCACGTTTGCTGTTCAGCGGATTGTAGGACACTTTTCCCTATTCATTACTTCCAAACAGCTTCTACCACATTTAGTTCCCAAAGCTCTTAATTTCCAAGTACCCTTTTTTTCCAATACACATTTTTGTTTTAATTTTTCTATTCTGTTTGCCAGTACAAGTCTTAAAATTCTATTTCCTATTGCAAATTCCCAATCATGTTGATAACTGCATATATTGTACTGATTGTTATTTTTTGTAAATAAAACCATTTATTTTTGTGTTTGAGTTCTTCCAAATTTCAGGCATTATTATAACAAATACGCAATTCACGTGGTACGTGCGAAAGTTTTACACATACACCTTTACCACAAAAGTCCAGAAAGTAATTACAAGATATATTGGACTGCATACGTGTGAATACGTAATTCTGGAATCGGTACGATGGAAATCCTAAAGAATAAACAATTCACCTAAGTGTCGCTTTCATGTAGTCGGAGGTGGCCATCATCCCAGAAATTAGATTCTGATCTACCTTCAAGCAATCAGCCGCAGTACGTGCCTCTTAAGAAAATGATTACGGAAAATGTATAAATTGCTTTTTTTTGGGGGGGGAGATCTGTGAATAACATACTTTTGAAAAGTATGCCTTTGTTACATTTTCTATGGAGATATCTGCCCATTTAAAAATTAGTATGAGTAACACTGTGTCCGGGATACGCGAAATGAGGAAGATTATCCCCAACGGCACAGTGTACAGGGGATCGTCTCTACAAGCGACTGCCGCAGTGCGTCTCTGCGATATCGCCACCCAATCGGGGGCGCCTCCAATCTCGACCGGACCGCACAGTCGCAGCGCTGAGCATCGTACCTCAATCAAACTCCGCTTCTGCGGACACGTGTAGCGTGCGATCAACACATACAGATAACACTCGCTCGTCGCATCTGACAAAGCAACATTCAACCTCCTTGGCGACTCCGCCGTTTGGCAACCTCATGGATCACCCTCACCGTCATCTGCTTATCTCTCCACATCTCTGGTAATTTGCTACCTGAATGGTTTGTGCTCAAAATCTGCCAACGCCCAGCTCCTCTCAATCGTCCGCACACATGCTTCACCTTCCAAACATTTCCCACGGTCCTTCAAGCATTCACTGTTTCTCAAGCTCAATTTACCATGAATCTCTGCATTTCCATTAACCCTTGAATTAACTATCTTCCCTTGATCTTCGTATCAAACACACTAAGAGAGGAAGTTACGCAATATTGGGCCCGGGGCAATGCTGAAATGCCCCCCGCGAAAATATTAAAAAAGGTGAAAGTTGTATAAAGAAACATTAAAAAATTTTTATTTCAGCAAATAACCAAAATTACAACGTTTAAACTACAAAAAGTTTTGGGAAATATGTTTGAAATAATTGTTTTAAGTATTTAATGATCAAATAATTTAATTTCCACAGTGAACTTAAAACGCTGAAAAAATAGTATTTAATCACTTGTTAAATACATGAAATATTAAAAATGAATTTCAGTACAACCTATTTTCATGTTAATGCCATTTAATTCATTTCATAGAGTCCTACCTTATTAGTACTGTATTTACTATAATTAACTACTTAAGGTAAAAAAAAAGTAATTGAAAATATTATGAAATATCAGACCACTGTACCGCGACTTTTAAAATTGTTATAACCATTTTCTCGAGTTCTAATTTATTTTCCAATTTTTTACTCTTTTTTTCCCATTAGTCCCACCATCGAGCTCCTTTACATGCTAGGTCCCCGGCGATCTCCTCCCATGCCTAGCGCCGGCACTGCTGACAACCTAACCCATTAAGGAAAACCTTTTCAGTACATGCTACCAAACTCTTCTCTTCAAGGGCCTCGAATTCTTCTGTTCCTCTGTATCATCTCTTACTTGATCCTCGCGTCTCTTCCGTCGCTCATTCCAAACCGCCCCGCCGCGTCCCTCCTACAGCCGACGCCATCGCCCGCAGTGCCCAATCAGTCAACTTCCGTCCGTCAGTCCGCGTCGCCGGTCCACTGCTACCTGTCACTCCGCTGGGACAACCGCTGATAATTGTCGACAGCCACCGACCGCATTATCCTACCAGTCCGTAGGCGCCATCACTACCCCCGACATTGTCACGGAGGACCATTTGTAATACTTTTACAGCCACTGAAACACTGCAAGGAAGACAAAATTCCAGTTTCTGGTACCCAAATAATAAGAGTACTTTTGCGTGAAATCCTAACAAATTTTCAAAATATAGTATCTCAAGAAGATTTGTTCAAAAAACTGCTCCAGTATTTTATTTTGCGTTTTTTACATATCTGAACACAAAACATTAAATCACATGAGACCAGAACTACTTTAAATAAAACTTTGTTTTTTTTTAAATGACACAAATGTATTTATTAAATAGCTTGTATGTCGTTAATATTCACATTATAAATGAATTTCACAATTCAATGCATTTTTGTGATCACAAACGCTTCAAATGATTTGTTATGAACTTTCTTGAAATCACAGAAGTTCTAAAAATGTAAACGAACTCAAAATGGCGCACTGGGATGCGAAGATTCAAATGATGGTCAACACGCTACCTGACGTAAACACACTAGAACTCCCTTTCACTTCAGTAAAGTGAACAAATAATCCCTCGCAATAAATACTAAATGTTTTCATATTGCACGCCGTGCAAAACATTACGCTAACAACTAATTAAGGGCCAGGCTTCGTTATAACTTAACCCGTTCGTCAGCCATTACCGGGTCACACCTCGTCCATCCTCCTACACATTTCATTTTCTATGTATTGCAATCACAAGGTTCATAGATCAAGACTACAGTACTTTTACATTTGTAATGTGTGGCGACTTAAATTAATCTTACAAACTAATAATCCTAAATCTAACTACTCAAAGGTACGGGAGCTCATAAAGCGCCTTACTTATCTCTAAGTAGAACTGAGTGGTCAAAAATGCGTGAATATGGAACCCGTTTTTAATTCTTGTCCGGGAATCTGTGATTTTAGATCTGTTAAAATGGGATAGGTAAATGATTTGGTTGATACATGAGTAGAATTTGCAGGAGATCTTGGTAATAAATAGAATTCTGTACGGGATATTTAATGCTTTGTTCAACTGAAATTTTGAAACTACGCATTGTTCGTAATTACGAAGGTGTTTATTTTGAAAGATTTGGATTTTATTTACCGAAATTACTTATCAAATCAATTAACCAGATATGGCACGCATAAGTCATCCAGGTTGGATAATATGGTTGTATAGAGCTATTACACTGTTGAACGAAATTTTACTTCTGAAATTAATCTGTTGTTTTAGTTGGAGGATTTTCACTTTTGCGTGGTGAATGTTTGCATTTATATGGTCTTTCCACTGTAGCTTATGAAGCTTACATCCCAGGTATTTGATGCTTTGTTGGGGGTCCCTCCTACCCATTCGTCGGTAAAGCTAGCAACATCACTTTCAAAAAAACTAAAAAAAATCTTGCGCCATAATTTGGGGCCAATTTCAGCCCCCCTCCAACAATTTTGGGCCACCTCCCAACATCCCGAAATTAAAATATGAAATAGGGCTGGTAAAGCTAGCACCTCCACTGACTCAAAAATCAAAATTTTTTATATGGTTGAAACTATTGAATTTTGGGCTCCTGAAAAATTTTGAATATTGTGTAGTATGTGGGGGGTACTAGCTTTTCCAGTCCCAATTTGATATCTTAATTTCGGGGTGTTGGGGGGTAAGCCCAAAATTGTTGGTGGGGGACTAAAATTAGCCCAAAATTACGGCGCAAGAATTTTTCAGTTTTTTGAAAATGGGCGTGCTAGCTTCACTGACGTGACGGTCGCCGTCTGCCGTCCCTCGCCCGTCGTCGACGAGCCCCGGGCCTGGCCTGGCCTGGCCTGGCCTGGCCTGGCCTGGCCTGGCCTGGCCTGGCCTGGCCTGGCGCTGCGGGGCGCAGGTCGCCCGGCGCTTCCCCCCGGATGCTTCACCCAGCGCCCAGCAGCGGTTCGCCTGCGGGCGGTCGCCGTTCTTGGAAAGTCGCTCCGCCGCAGCCGCCGTCGTTGCCTCCACCCGCGCCGGAGCTCGCTTTGATTAGCCCCAGTGTCAACACGGGTCGCCAACGGCGATCGAGCAAGAGAGAGACGGAGAGCGCACGAGGCGGAGACGGAGCGAGACGAGCGCAAAGAGGGAGGGAGGGAGGGAGAGAGAGCAACCGAGATAGAGCCAGAGGATCCGGAGGAGGCTTGGCGAGCAGCTAAACGAGCGTCATACGCACGGACGTCGCTTGCGTCAAGGGAGGGGAGGGGGGCGCCTCTGCCACATCAATTAGTAAAATTATTTTATTTTTCTTTTAACGTAAAGACTACTCAATCAGTTTGCTTCAGGGCCTACATTAAGGTGCTACTAATATGAGTGGCATTTACGCTCCCTACGAAAGATGAAAACTACACTTCCTTCGAAGACTGATCTTAAGAAACAACATGACACAGAATCGATTGATTAGTTTTAGTATCTGCCACGCGCATCAATTTATGATGAACCTTGCCGACCTCGACGAGTTAGCAGACAGATTTATAATGACCGGTGACAGAGGCAGGGCAACCGTTGGTCCAATCAGCATTACAAAATTTGTAACAGGGATTAAGATTATTAGCTCTATTGCTTATGCCCACATAAGTGTGACTATTGTTTCGTGTTGATGGTTTGTTAAGTTTATATCATTCATAAATCGCAGAAACACTAACCTGACCCTCTTCAATCTACCGCGAGCTCATTTTTAATGTCAATATATCAATAAAAAATTAGGCTTAAAGATTTTTTCTGTTAGGCTAGCATGTACACTGCTTCCTTTAATCCCCTCGTCCAAGTTCATGTGCATGTAATGTGTGAGTGTGTTTGTGAGTGTGTTTGTGAGTGTGTTTGTGAGTGTGTTTGTGAGTGTGTTTGTGAGTGTGTTTGTGAGTGTGTTTGTGAGTGTGTTTGTGAGTGTGTTTGTGAGTGTGTTTGTGAGTGTGTTTGTGAGTGTGTTTGTGAGTGTGTTTGTGAGTGTGTTTGTGAGTGTGTTTGCGAGTGTGCCTAGGAGTGTGTTCAGGAGTGCTCAGGAGTGTGTTTGTGAGTGTGGTTGGTGAGTGTGTTTCAGGAGTGTGTTTGTGTGTTTGTGGTGTGTGTGTTTGTTTGTGAGTGTGTTTGTTTGTGAGTGTGTTTGTTTGTGAGTGTGTTTGTTTGTGAGTGTGTTTGTTTGTGAGTGTGTTTGTTTGTGAGTGTGTTTGTTTGTGAGTGTGTTTGTTTGTGAGTGTGTTTGTTTGTGAGTGTGTTTGTTTGTGAGTGTGTTTGTTTGTGAGTGTGTTTGTTTGTGAGTGTGTTTGCTGACGCAAGTATCCCTGCGTTCCACAGCTGTCAGCATTTACGAGCATGCACAAAGAGATAGGATTCGGCTGATTCGAACTCTTTGTGCATGGGAAACTGGGAAGAGGGAAATGGTTACTACTTTTCGAATTCGCAAATTCCAGGTTCCATTCTTGACAGGCATTTCTAAAGATAAAGGTTAGATAAAATGAGATCGGGGAGTTTGAATAATCTCAAGATTTCGTATAAGCCACGAAGCTTTGACAAAATCGAATATGAAAATATAATGATAATCATGCATAAGTTATTATTATTATTTATTTGCTTATTTTTTTTACTAATCGATCATTAACATTACTAAACATACGTCTTTTACTATGCTGTCTCTGTTTGAGAATTGCAAAGGTTTTGGTTCCACAAATATTCGTTGGAATTGAAGAAAGTAATATAATTATCTACCCGTCATCTCAACCCCGGTATTCATAGAAATCCTACCGGAGTTTGAAACCCGTCGGTTTGATCCAGTCGGACAGTGTCGGGTTGACAGAGAAATTGGATGAAGAATGCAACCTCCTCCTTCATCCCGAGGGGAATGCTGGTTCGGCTACTTTCTAATTCTATTCCATTCAGCGAAAGAACGTTGAGTTCAATGAAATGACGATGAAGACTGCGAACGGTTGAGACAGTCATAATACCTGTTTTGCAATTGCCAGTTCGTTGCGATTAATACTCCTTCCCCCGTTTTCATTGCACGGTTGGCAATACTTTTTCGATGCCGAAATTTTGCTTCAAAGGTTGCAAATTAATGAACGAAAAACCAAATAGCGTACCTTTAACGTTCGAAATTACGTTCAATTAACTATCAAATGGAAGGATGAGGGCTAACAGATGAGTGAAAATTGTTTTACGTGAAGGCACTCAAACTTCTGGAAAATATTTTGAACTACATTAATGAACTATGACGTTGTTTGATATGAACGAATTATTGAGGAACTTTTCCTGGAAACTGAAACCACATTTTATTAAATGGGATATTAAAATCGGAATGTTTCCGAAGAGGAATATCGAGAGCTGTATGGTAGCAAATTATGGATGCATTCTCTGAATAACAAGGTATGATATTCACATTTAGTGTTAATTAATAAAGTAATATGCTTATAGTAATAAATTCATATACGGTGAAAAGGATTATTGTTTTAGGTATCGATTATTTCAAACCCAACTGATTAGTACTTCGGATGGTATACGGCCTGGTTCAATTTAATAAGGCATATCTCGATATATAATGTGTGTATGTGTGTGTGTATGTGTGTGTATGTGTGTGTGTGTATGTGTGTATGTGTATGTATGTATGTATGTGTGTGTGTATGTATGTGTGTGTGTATGTATGTGTGTGTGTATGTATGTGTGTGTGTATGTATGTGTGTGTGTATGTATGTGTGTGTGTGTATGTATGTGTGTGTATGTATGTGTGTGTATGTATGTATGTGTGTGTATGTATGTGTGTGTGTATGTAGCATGTGTGTGTGTATGTATGTGTGTGTATGTATGTGTGTGTATGTATGTGTGTGTGTATGTATGTGTGTGTGTATGTATGTGTGTGTGTATGTATGTGTGTGTGTATGTATGTGTGTGTGTATGTATGTGTGTGTGTGTACATATACTAAGATCACGAGTTTCCGTTTAAAATACAAATTTCTAACAACTGTGTCTGAAGATGATGTATTTAAGACCTGAAATATCAAGAAATCTCTGCGCCAATCAGGCTAATCAAGCAACGGTATCCGTCTTACATCACACATGGTGCGCTTGATTTGACGAATCTTCGTCTTGTCATTTATCATTGAAACGCAGATCAGCACTAATTTCAGCCGATTCTCAATTATCATCTCAAATTACTGCATATTTGCCAAGTTGTTCACAATTTGTAGGTAAAATACATCCGTTTCACCTCACAAGATATGTTGGAAATTTACAATGCATGTATAATATCTTCGACTCACACGATCCATAATTTAGAGTTAGATTTTGAGGAACCTACAAAGATTAACACATCGCAAGGATTTTTATATACTCTTTTTTGAATTTGCAGTAAAAGAGCATTCACTTTCTCTCAAGTAATAGACACACGATCACACACGACTCCTGAAGTGTCGAAGAGTCGAAAGAAGTGAAATTGATTTAAGAGGCACCTAACGCAATATGAAGAAAAAAAAACACCAACTGAAGCGATAGTTCCGATACAGAAAGTTTTAAAAGTCGGGGTTTTCAAAAGTCAATTTGAAATGATTACCAAATACATATTTTAGTCCTAACATTTTACACAAATCTTCGTGGTTGAATGACCAAATACACTATGAATTTTACGCACTGCAGTGTTGCATCAGTTAGGACACGTCATTCGAACATGCTTTTTGCTAGTCGGTTTCGGTAGACTAAATCCAGAGAGATTTCCAATGTAGAATATCAGAGAAGTAATATTCAAACAAAAGTAGCTTCAAATGGCAGCCGCAAAAGAGGGAATAGGATTCGTCCATTTACATAAAACAACAAAAGACACGAAATAGTTGCTTTGCAACTTAATAATCATTCGTATAGCATCGCTCGTATCCTTTTCAGAGCAAAGGAAAGGCACAGGTATCAACCACCACCATCACAACAACAGACACACTGTTCCGTACTTCCACAAGCCTCCACATACGCTCCGGACCCCCAGCCTTTAACGACGATATTTAATACGCACGTAACACGGGGGGAGAGCGCGCTTTCGCGCGCAAAAAGTGCGCGTAAATTACGCTTTAGGAACAACAAAGTTTCACAGCGCCCTGACGCGCATTCCCATATATTTTTGCACGCGCTGATGGGGCTATTCCTCATCGCCGTAGGCCCTTTCACACAGCCAACGCGCCCAGGCTCCCACCCCCGCTGCCGCCCCCCTGGTGGCCATCGCCAGAACGATAGCTCGTCACCCACGACGCCTGCGGGCCGCGGGATCGACGCCTACGGGTCCGTTTCTATTTATGTCTCGCGCCGGATTGCGCATAATTTCGCGCCCTCCGTCCTCCCCCTGCCCTCCTTCCTTCCTTCCCTCCTCCATCTACTCTTCGTGTTCCCAATCCCTTCACCCCTACCGGCACGCGGTTATCAACTGCTGCGCCGCTTCTGTACCGGTGTGCCAAGCGCGCAGATTCCCCCGTCTGCCTACGCGCGTCCGGCCATTAATCAACCAGGTATTCAAATCTGTGAAAGCGACTGTCGGCGATGGAAACAAGTTGCGCGTATTTTTTTGTTTGTTGTTGTACTTCTGAACGCATATCAAACTCAAACGACACGTCGCGAAAACCGTGCCTGTCGCGCGAGGAGGAGGGAAAGAGTGACGACGTCGAGGAGGAGGAGGAGGAGGAAGAGGAAGAAGAGAAGGACAAGGAGGTCGAGGACGGACAGGGAAAGAGCGAGGAGGACGAGACGGACACGGAGGACGAGACGGACACGGAGGACGAGACGGACACGGAGGACGAGACGGACACGGAGGACGAGACGGACAGGAGGACGAGACGGACACGGAGGACGAGACGGACACGGAGGACGAGACGGACACGGAGGACGAGGAGAAGAACACGAAGATCCACGCGCGCGGCAGAAACATAGTCGCAAGTAGGGAGAGGTAGCGACGGATGACCAAAGGGGCGGAGAGGCGAAGGGCAGCGGAGCGGAGCGTCGGCGAGGGAGCGGGCACGGGGCGTCCGGTCCTGAACTCGTAGTGTTAACGGGCGTCGAGAGGGTGTAAACACGGCCCGCACCCCGGCTGAGGTAGTGATAATGACGGTGGTGGAATCGACGCGCCGGCGGTGACGGGCGCCGAGACTGCGGTAAGGCGGCGGGGGCCACGACAACGGGCGGTAGGGTGCCACAGAGGTGTACGTTGTGTGCGGGCGGTGCGACAGCGAAGACGATACACGTGAGACAAGGAAGCGATTCCGTGAAGTCCGGGAAAACTGAAGAAAATGTGTAACGAGAGCAGGAGGATTAGGGTGGACAGTACGAGTATAGTATAGCGGAGGGAGCATGGCTGGATATTTCCGAGAAACGTAGGCTTGTGGGCTAAGAGTTGGGAAGACGAAGGCATCTCAAGTTTGGTTGCCAGCCAAAGTGGTCGGCAACCGGTAGGTGGAAGGTCGGCAGTTCGCGGAAAGGGCGGGCGAGGGCGGGCGAGGGCGGGCGAGGGCGGGCGAGGGCGGGCGAGGGCGGGCGGCATGAGCATGCGTGGGCGAGTGCTTACGGCGCGGCGGTCGGTGTGGGCGCGGTGGAGGTTCCAGCGCTGAGGCGGAGCGGAAGCGGCGGTGGCGGGTGCGGCGAGGTCGGTGGGGGCGGGGCTGTAGTCTCCTGGCCCGGGTCGGCACATGTGTCGCAGGCGAAGCATCGATCACGGAGCGGCGCCCTGCCTGTGCCGTCGCCGCTGCGCTCACGTCGCCTGGCCCCAGCGCGGCGCCGCGCCGCGGTCCCCTCCCGGTGTTTCGCGGGGCACATTTCTCTGCGCCTCCCTGGCGACGGGCTCCGGCGGCGCCTCGCGGCCAGCGCCCCGCCCGCCGCCGATCTATTCGTATTTCCCCTGACTCCGTCCGAAGTGTTTACCTTCCTCTTCGCGACACTCCAGCCTATCTATTTTCATTATTTTCTCATTCCGTGTGCGTTCGTCCGTTGTTCCTAACCATAATTCCTTCTTCATCGTGAGTTCGCATCACTCAGGATTCTTTATTACGCAAAAGAAAGTCGTTTTGTTCAGTTTATATTTCAACAATATAATTCGTAAAACTATTCAGTATTTAGTTGTAAGAGTAATTACTAATTGAAAGTACTAAGTACGTCATCATTGTTTTTAGGTATTAACTCTGAACTGCGAAACATTTTAATAACTCCCATATGAAGATTTTGTTTTCTTTAGTAATCGGCTAGAGAGAGAACATCTCCTATCAACAATCTAGAAACATGGAGAGAAAATTCTGCAGGTACTCGCGTCTCTCCCTAATCTTTGTTTTCGCTCGTATACTCCGCCTCCTTTCATCTCTCCCCCTCCGTTCAAGACCTCCGGTTCGAATCCTCTTACCGGTCTTCTCCTTTCCTCTCCTCGACCGGTACACTCTTCTTTCATCAATCCCTCCCTTCCCTCATCGTCAATGCGGACAATTTTTCGTCCAGGGTCCCCTTTCTCCCTCGGCGATTTCTCACGACCACGCCTCTCCCCGCAGAATCATCAACTCCGCATCGCCGTTTTCGCTCGCCGCCCTCGCCTGCGAGTCCCCTTGCGCGTCGCCAGGCCGCGCGCCCCCTTCGCCGCCGCCGCCGCCGCCGCCGCCGCCGCCGCCCCTCGTCCACCACCACCACCACTGTCAACGCCGCAACCACCACCACCACCACCACCACCGCCGCCTCCTTGTGCACCACCACCACCACCACCACCACCCACCACCAACGCCGCCGCCGCCGCCGCCGTGATCGCCGTCACCTCGTCCACCGCCACCGCCACCGCCACTGCCTCTGCCTCTGCCTCTGCCAACGCCACCACTGCCAACGCAGTCACCTCGTGCACCACCACCACCACCGCAGCCGCTGCCGCCTCTTCCACTACCGCCGCCGTTGCGCCCAAGGAACACGTTCGGCGCCGCGCCGCGCGGTTTCGCAATCATGGGGTGGGGCGGGCGGGGACTTGGGACGTGACCGGCGGCGACGCGCGCCTCCCGTCTTCCCCTCCCCATCCCCATCCTCATCCCCTCCCTCACTCCAGACGCTTTGTGATGGCACTCGCTGGCGACAGACGCTACTGCACCATATTAAACCCCTACCCTAAGGGTTAGGTTGTTTGAATGTGTTTATAAAAAATATTTGTTTGCCAGATAAGCAGACAGAAAACGTGTATTTCACACGCAACAATATGATGCTATTTATGAATATTGTAAGAACTCCTCACATGTTATTCATATATACAACATACAATTCATATATACAATTATACAATAATATATTTATGAAACATTTCTGTCTTTCTCGGCACGTATATACCAACCAATCACAGTCAACTAATAATAACAATACTCTCATAAATATTGTTTTCACAACTTTACGCTGAAAGGTGCTGTGCTTGCGCTCTTTATTGGACAAATAGATATAATCTTCGCTTCTTTCTTTGAGAGACAATTATGTGGAAATATAGATTGTAAAAGAAATAACACCAATTATCATTTATGGCGAAAGATATGCTGGTCGGAATATAGTTGAAATGAACGACAATATTGTTTGTAATTCGCCAAAAGAAATAGACTCCCCCAATGAATGTTTTAGAAAGAAAACGCGTGTATTAATGTATTGTTGAGAAAAAACGAATGTCCAATATTTACACTTTCACAAGTTCTTCGTTTTGAAACATCAAAGAAGATGACGAAAACCTTCGTCAGGCAGAGTTTTGCGTAAATGACACATGCAAGAGGCGAATTGCAAAATGTTTCGCTGCATTCCGGAAGATATGTGGAGCACAGTACTTGTATTTGTTAAATGTTAATGTGCTTTACATTGTGCTAAAACTTTCAGAGATTAAAATAGAAACGAGATCTGGTACAGACGTTCCATAACGTTCATCATAAGACGTTTTGATGAATACCGAAGTATTAATAATAGGTAGTGGAAGTACAAAAGTGAAAATTATAGTTTGGGCAGAAAACACTAATAACACTTCGTGTATGAATTTGGAAGAAAATTTGCCTGCATTTTGTGATGACCAAATGATGCCTTTTCTATCTTCATTTACATGCATTCTTCTGATGTTGATTAACAGGCATATCATTTACAAGGAATTAACTATCGCTGCTATTTTGTCAGCTTTGTTCTTTTGCAAACCGAAACTAAATCAATGTGTTAACATATGCGGTAACAGAAAAACAACACAAGTATGTATTCCAATGTCGAATCCTGTTTCTACGCAATTTAGCTCAGAAGGACGGCTGATCGTAAAACGAAGCAGCGAATAAGTGTTTTGGAGCGTCATTCAGGAAGGGAGGGTGGGGACTGCTGGCCCCATTCACGTGCTCGAGTAACGCGAGCACCCAACGACATGGTTGCAACACCGCTGCGCATTTGCCGCCACAGGCAAGCCAATTCTCTTCCAGCGAACAAAGGGATACGCGAAACTAATAATGTGGAGGCCGTGACTGAAAATAATTACACTTCTTACTCTAATTTGGTGAAACTTCAGAGAATTATTTTTAATTCTTTACTTGCGTAACAAAGTTCCCTGTCTTGTTGGCGTTGAACGTGGTGTTGAAAATTGAACTCTCCCCGAACATCGTCAGTCATACGTCAAGTCGTAAGTCATTTCTTTTATCTCTATAAGCCAAGGGCTCAGCGTTGTTAGTATCCGGGGTTCCCAGACGGCCACCCATCCAGGGCCCCACGGTGTCTCGATCGACTTAACCAAGTTTCGCGAAGTCACAAAAGTTACGAAGTTCGACTACCGACGATTGCGTAGTTATGTGAAGATAAAACAACTCAATAACATTAAACATGCATTCTGCAAAAGCTTTCACTTTAATACGTAACGGTGTTCTACATTCTATTAACTTGCGATAAGAGGTTTCGTCTACTACTTGGTCATTCCTGGACAACCATATTTATTTCACTCAGTTGTTAGTTCTCTAACTCGCACTAAATAAATTACGTTGGCTTCGGGGCTGGAAAGAACTCGACAGGAACAGAGGTAAGAAAGCGTCTCGGCGGTCAAATCAACTTTGATCTACGCTGGCTTTTCTTTTGGTACCAGCAAAGCGCCCGAGTAATCAATTACAAATTACAACGAAGCAATGTATTGCTGAGTGAAAAGACATGACGTGCACGGAATTGCGAAAATTTTTTTTTTTAAACGGATCGGTATTTACGACTGTAATATGCATTTAGCGAAGAGCCATGCAAATGTGAAAGACAGTATTAAATCAGCTTTTGAAATAAAACACTGAATCATTACTGAAATATTTGGAGCTTGTATGAGACTTATAATAAGAGGCGGCATATTTCAATGGAAACATCGCGCTGGGCGCCGCTCTAAACCTAAGACAGACTGCAGCCGCGATTTACACATGTGCTGCTAACGAACTCTTATTCTAGCAATCCGTCTTTTTTAACAATTTAAGGTGGCTTTTCAACTACTAAGGTCATATAGCGACAATTGTAAGCAACATTGAGGGAAACGTAACGATATACCGACACACACACACACACACACACACACACATCCATACCCCGCGCGCGATTCGAACCCGCGACCCCTCAGGCAAGAGGCAACTAAGGTTCTTCGGCATTAGCAACCACTACTATCAAGGCCGGCATCGTTTACTTTATTTTACCCTACATTTTTGTACTATATGACCCGCGGGTGGCTCATGGAGAAGGTGCTCGCTTTCCATGGTGCGATCCCGCGTTCGATTCCCGATTGGGGAAAATACAGCTGTAGCTTTCTAAAACAATCGGTTCAGTTCCTTTAGCTTTGTGCCAAAGGGAAAGCTCTGGCAGGCCAAGTACGCTAGATACGGTGATGGAAATACGTTATGCTCGCCAATGTCTGCGTTACCCCCATACCTGGATAATTAAAAAAAACAGGGCCCCGGCTTGGGAACGCTGCTAGTAGCAAAATTCTGATTAATTCCCCATAAATGTGAAATACCTGAAGAACCAGGAGAACCGGCGGGGAAGAGAGGAGGGGCGATAAAACAACGCGCAATACAGACGGACCCGCAAATCTAACAAAGACCTAGTCGAATCTTCGAAACTTAAACAGAGTCCGAATGATCTAGAAAAAACCGTCCGAGAGTAGTGTCCGAATGGTCTAGAGTGGTTAACTGAATAATTACATTTTCCATAACATCAATCCTTATTAAGATTTTCCTTTACAAATAACATGAATATACAAACACAGTCTTAATGAGTTCCAGTACAAGACTATTTAAACATTAGTTATTATTAATTTATTTTCAGGAACCAATTCTATATATGCATTCTATATATGCATATTAAAAATATTATGCAAAAAGTGTAAGATGAATTTTCAAACAATATACAAACGGTCAATTTAAATTCTTGTTTGCAGTCGAGCGCAAGTACAATATGCCATTAGATGCATGGGGTACACGTGGACTACGCATGGCTTAACGTGCTGCAATACATTAAATTGAACTCGAATAGAGTCGCGCGGATATTACGCATTCACTAGTCACGTGGGTTACGCATGGGTTAATGTGGTGCGATGCATTAAAATGAATTCTAATAGATAGTCGCGCGAGTGTTACTCACTCATTAGACAAGAGTCTTTTCTACCGATTTCCTATTAAAGCACTGTTCCGAGTCAGTCATCTTTTGCATTATGTATTTATTGTTCATAGATAGTCGCATGCTTGTTATAAAAGCCCTATGGTAATTTCGAGCATTAGCTAACACGGAATTAGCAAATGCTAATACGCACGACAATGGTCTTGCGAAGGTGTCGCACATTTTTTGAAAAGGGCGCTTTATGAATTGGAGCAGTTTTACAACACACTCGTTTTTCTCTCATAATCTCAATATTTCGTTTTCCATACCGACTTGTTAGACGTAGCAATGTAAGGAAATGTCTCAATTGTAACATTGTTTCAAACGTATCGTGTAAATATCAGTCTTCAACGAGGTGTACGAAGTACAAACACCGCAAACAAGACATGAAGGTCGATGCAAAATTTGTGCGAGTATATTCACACGTGATACTGAGCTTGCAGTATCGTATCTGCAGGGGCGGATCCACCCGATCACTTTCGGGGATGGGGTGGCATCGTAGATTTTTGTTCAAAAATAAACATATTTGATATTATATTGTATGATATTTATGTTCTGTAGATATACTATACGATGTTTTTGTTTAAATAATTACATAAATCGAATATAAATATTTCAATTAATTGTGGAGTCGGCCCGGTGGCCGAGATCGCTAAGGCAGTAGTGTCGTGGTGATCTCGGACCGAAGGGTCGAGGGTTCGAGTCCCGCCTCGGGCATGGTTGTATTTGTGTTTGTCCTTTCAACCCTTATCATCACCATATCGTTTCATCGTCATAGGTACCATACCGTTAACTGCAATAGTGGTCGCTAATGACCTAAGATGTTGATGCGACCTTAGATAACCAATTTAAAAAAAAAAATTAATTTTGTCAAATAAAGTAAGGTAAACGAAAACTCTAGGACTGAGAGGGGGGGCATGGCCCCCATACCCCTGGATCCGACAGTGCGTATCTGAGTGTTGAACGTGGCGTATGAAGCAATACTAGTTGTTTGCAACCCCAAAACAAGACACGAGGGTCAATGCGACATTTATGCGAGTATACTCACGTGTGGTACTGCGCCTGCAGGAAGTTGAACTCCTCCTTGATGCGCTCGCAGGTCTCAGCCACGGTGAACTTGAGTTGGCCGGGTTGCGGCGGCGGACCCTGCAACACGAAAGGCGGGGGGTTAGCGGTAGCTGCGGCGACTGAGGCAGGGTGGTTGGGGCTAAGGTTTACGGCATCAGCGCGGCCCACGCCCGCTGATCAAGAGCAAGAGAGAACACAAATGAAGGGGAATTGCTAACTTAGGGTTCGACTAAAATACGTGCTATTTATGATTTCAATTACGAAAGAAATCCTTCTAGGATTAAGGAATCCTTCTAGTAAGTTCGTTGATCAATTAACTATTAAGTTCAGTCCGCAAATCAGTAATACAAACGTCTGTATTAATAAAATGAATATATAACTTATCAAGAAATTTAAGATGTTTTTGTCTAGTCGTGTTTGTGAGCTTGTATTTTGCCAAAACTGTAGATTGAAATAAATAATAATCTGTGAGCAAGAACACTTGGACTGTGATATGCTACGCGAGTTCAGCAATGAAATAACAAAACCAGTTTTTCCGTTGCAATGCTTTCCCTTTTAAAGCAAAATCTCTGAAAGCACATTTCTTCGTTTCGTTAACTAACTACACAATCTGCTTCTTTGTTCCTTTGTGACAGCTAAACATTATTTACCAACGATATCAGATGTACTACTTGAGATTTCGATCGATAAGCATCAACGAAATTAGAAAGCAATATTCAATTGAAACTTTAATCAGATTTTGTGGTCTCTTTCTGCCCTGATGTCATGTAAAAGAGCAGGAGTTGAAAGCGATATAGAAACGTTTTATTTTCAAATTATTGTATTTCCGATAACTACTATCCATTCACACCGTGTTACCTGACCGGGTATCGCAAACAGGGGCAGAGATGGAAATAAGCGTGTCAACAACGAAGCCACGATTTGCGAGTTTAGAGGTGGCAACCCTGTAGATGTGAAAATTTAAAAGCAAACGCTATTATTGCCTGCACGCCGGGGTATATTTGTTGGTCATGCACTTCACGCAGAAATACTTTGGTTCACATTGAAAATTCACACAATTTAAGTATTTTTTGGGAAAATTGGTCTGCTGAGGACAACTTCTAGATAAATCAAAATAAAGAAGTGCGCAATCACACACACACACACACGCACACACAAATGTCCGTAATACATTCCGGAACCATAATTTGTGTTGTACGAAAAGCAGCACGTATCATTTCGAGGTTTTATATTAAATGAAACAATGGTTCAGTCGACTCCGCTTATAGTAAACTCGGATAGTGAAACGTTGGTTATAATGAACTTAAGTCACTGATCCCGTTTCACTTACATACAAATAAGCATAAGAAAATTCCGTTATAGTGAACCTGAACCTCGGCTATAGTAACGTAGGAAATGCAACGTCCTGTAAATTCATTCCCTCCAGGAGAAGAATGTATCGCATCAATGCCACAACTTCCAGCATTAGGCAGCTTGAAAAAAATATAGTCGGCCAACGATCATAATCAAAGAAGTCTCCCTTGTGGTGAAGCTAGCTGTCGGGAAGTGGGCAACTTACTGATGCTCGGAGAGTGTGACGGTGTTCCTACAGTGCAAGAGGCATTCAAGGGTGTCAAGTCGCAATTACGATACTTCCAGACAGTGAACTATGTAGGATCGAGTATGAAGAGAGGAAGAACTCCGAAGAAGGATCGAAACAAATTACTAATGAAAAAGAACGAAGCAAACAAATTGAAAATAATTGTTTTTTAAGGACAAATAAAGATATAGAAATTTTGAGTTCGAGCAGTTAATGTATTTTGCTGTACCCCTATATTAATAAAATGAATCGTTATGGAGAAATTCTGTTTCATTTCAACTTCATCGGATATAGTGAACCTCGGATATAGAGAACTAAAAGTGTTAGTCCCCAGAAGTTCACTACAACCGAAGTCGACTGTAGTTGCCATTATTATTGCTTTCGAAATCCTTTAATTTTTCGCGCACTCTGGCACAATGTAAACAAATTTCGGTTTCATAGAATCTCACCCCTCTAAAACACACTGTAAATAAATACTGGATTTTCGCTCTCAATTAAAATAGTATGCTCTATAAAATAATTAAAAAACACATAAAAAGTTGGTACTTATTATCCCTGTCTATCACAGTTGTGTAAATGAAACGTTACGTTCCAATGAGCGTATGAATTGTGAAATAAATATGTTTGTACAGAGAACCACAACGGACGCGCTTAGCCTTAAAATAAGCCGCGCCCCCCAGCGGGAACCTAAGCGAGCTCGGAAGACCCGCTCGGCGGGGCGGGCCACAGGCGGGGCCGCGGGCGGGCTGGGCGGGCGGAGGGGCGCGGGCGGGCGGCGGTAACCCCAGCAACAGAGGGCGGTCGGCGGTCTGCGGCGGTCAGCAATGGCGGCGGCCCGCGGTCGACCGCACGGCCGTACGTAACATCCCCGGCGCCCGAAAGTTCCAGAGGTTTCGGTCTCTGTCCCGCGTCCCTCCGCTCGCCTCCTCGCGTCCCCGCCCCGCCCCGCTCCTTGCGTCCCCTCCCCCCGTCCTCGCCCTGCCCCTTGCGACCCCAGCCCGCCCGCCCCGCCCCGCCCCGCCCCGGCCTCGCGCGGAGTCTTAATTTTCGCATCCGTTGCCCATCGCGACCCCCTATCCGAAAGCCATTTCTCATCTTGGGAGACGGGAGAGGCGCGGGAGTTTAACGAGAGTTAAAACGCGAAGACGCGCTCCAAGGGGGGGGGGGGAGAAGGGCGGGATGGAGTTTTGCGGGTGGGTCGGCGTCGTTGTTCCGCGGAGTATGAATGCGTATTCGCCAGTTAACGAAACGGTCGCTCTGGCTGAGCTGGCGCGCTGCCCGGCCTCTTGAGCGCGCGTTGTACAGCTGTTGCTGGACGCGCGAGACGGCGGTAGGCAGGACTCCGGTACCGCAGACGCCGCCGCAAAGAAATTGGCAGGCAAGAAGCGTTCGGAGGTTGCCCAGTATTCACAGCGAACATTTATATTAAGATCCAAATCGTTGTGTTCGTGGAAATCCGATGGATTTCTCTACTATTTCGTGCCGAAAGGTTGACTCTCTTAAAACAATCAGCTTGAATTATTTTCCAACTTACAATTTATCCTTTTAATTAATGGTTACTGCCAATCCATAAGTTAGTAAGCTTGCCAATTCACCTACTTACAATGCTTGGCGATTGATTGAAGCTGCTAAGATTGAAAATGAATATTCAAAAACGATAGGTTGTTTTTTTCCACAAATTGTGTCACTCGCTTCCTTTTTGCTTACGCAGAAGCAAATAAAGTTAACTCCCCTTACCCCGATAGTAGTATTCATTGCGCTGGAATGAATATTGTTTGTAAATCAAACGACCGTTTCAGGATGATACATCTTTGAATTCAGGCATTAATTAATACATGACTAAACTGTTGTTAACGTCAGCCCCTTTAACAAGAGTTCGATGAACTGCTGCGTATTGCAAGAAACTTCGCATTACAGTGTAACACACAATCTGTAACATACAAAAATATATCTAATTCTACTTCTCCAATCGTAAAACGTACACGACTCATGTACACGGCGAAGGGGTTACCAAGACTACTAATAGTCCAAATAAAATAATGTTAACACTTCAGGTACTTGTAGGGGACCCTGAATAACGTTGTAAGGGAATCGAAAATGATAACTTTTTGCCAATGAAAAAATAGTTGGGAAATCTCAAAGAAATTACACATGTTACATTTGCCGCTGGTTGGTTGGCATATTATCTTCCACTGGTATTTGGTAGACACACGACACCTCTTTGTCTGCGTTAGTATGTGTACCGACCAAACGGTCAAATTTCACATGTGTAACTAGGTTATATGAGATTTTTCTACCATATGTTTGTTTGCGAAAGGTGATCACCTTAGACCCTTTCACGCCATAGAAGTCGGTAACATTATTATGAAACACACGTAGTCCCGGGATCCGTGATCACAGGCAAGTACCACACTGTTTAAGACGACAGATCCGACCACAATCGTTAAGAAAAATGAGCTACAAAGTGCGTTCCTCTCAGTAAATCCATTAGTTACAGGTTGGGCATTCTGCCAAAATTTCCTGTTTCTTATGGATCAAAGCTGGGCGCTTTGTTGTCTTCATTTCTTTCGCTTCTTGGATGTTCTTTTATCGACGCACACGCTGTTAACAAGTAACTAGTACAGACCACCAGCGAGCAGAATTTTGAGGGAGCAAATTCATACAGTTTTCTCGCAGGATGACAAATGACGGAAGTAGCGGGCTCGAAACAATACTGGCGCATGTAATGTTGCAACGAAAGACGCTTAACGTCTGAAGAATTGAAAAAAGTAATCGTGGCAGGTAGACTACCGTTTAGCAGAATCACGTGTGTCGTTTGGGACGCAAAAATATTTTTACTATTCTTATTTATTTCATTAAAAAATACAGTAACGCAGACGAATTCAACATTTAGGGCATTTCCATCGCGTCAATCAGCAGCACTTCCGAATGACGCTGTGCCAGGCGGTGGTTTAAATGGAGGTATTCACTTGAGCAACGCGAAGGCGCTGCTATAGTGGCTAGTGGCCAAATCCCGCCACCAGCAACGCCACACGCCTTACCACGCCACCGTCATCGAAACACCACCCAGCTTATCTGTTGACATGTTGACTGTCACGTGGCAGACGGCGCCCTCAGCTGTTACTCACGAATCCTTCCGTTCCCACGCTCAGTGGCCCTGGTAGGTGGCTGTGTGTGAAGGGACCCAGCTCTTCTCAGTGGCGCTGTAGAGTGGTTCCGTGTGAACGGCTTCGTAAGAAATTTTTTATTTAGCAAACCAGGCGGGTTGGTAGGCCTTGATCTACTCGAATTCCTTCCTGCAAACTATTTGTTTGCACCTGCGGAACAAATCCTTACCAAATAATTCAATTGGACTATGACTTATCAGCCTGGTAAGCAATATCAATACCGACGCCGATCGTGCGAGCTTTTTTCTTTTACATATCAATATGTTTGTATTTATTATTAATATATAATTTTAATTCCATTTATATTTCTCTAATGTATAATTGAACATCTTTCAATTTACAGAAACGTCTCCTGTTAAGAGGAAGACAGATTTTCAGCAATCTCGTTTCACTGTGCCGGAAGCGAAGTTCACTAACCCGGAGTCCTTTAGAAGAGCAGGCTAATGTACTTGTACCTTCGCAAAACACTCCAAAGTGCTATATAAAATATTGTTCTACGACGCGAGAATATACACAAGTTTTGGTTTCCACATAATGTCTGCATTAGTTATGTTGCCTCGCAATTAATATGATACATCAATCCTCCCTCCCCTTTCAAAAACTGTTTTCCTCTATCCACAAAAATAGCTGGGTATATTAAGTAATATATTCAGGATTCTGTAAACACGCGCACATCGCCATAGCCATAAAAAGATTGAATAACATTTCCATAATATTACTGTTGAGTCTATGGAACTTTCATGAATTTTGATTCAAGAAAGGAAACTGTACGATTTATGTTTACTGAATGATCATACGTAGTTTGAGAAAGGCATACTGATGTACACAGAAAAGCATTAACCGTCACAGCCAGAGCAAGAATGAAGAAGTCTTGAATATTGAAAAGTCGACAGCAAATGCGCAAGAATGCAGTCGCAACTGGAACTTCGCACCTTGTTCGAGGGCATGAAACTCCAGGAACAACACAACCTCCAAAGACGACAGGTTATCTTCTGATGATGAGTTGTAAAGTGATTATCATTGTGACAAGAATGTGTTATATGCTTCTGTTTCTTATCGGCCACTTCTTTATCAAGCCACTTGGAGAAAAGTAAATTGTCAACAGAAAAATACTTCTGCGTTACTTTTTACTGATAATTACTATCCGATAGCTACATAATTCGCTACCATGTGCACATTTCAAAGATATTGAACACATATTAATGAATTTGCATTCTTTCACTCGAGTAGTGTATTTCGAACAGAGCGCAGAGAGGCCTCTAAAGGCTCACGATAAAGGGATTCTATTAGACAACACGACTGATATCTTAGAAGATGAAAATAAACATACTTTTTATTTTATATCTGCAAAATTTACAATCTGTTCTTGTAGAACATTAAGTAAGTGATTTGAAACGACATTTTCATACACACTGTGGTAAGATCATTAATTTAATTAGTGGTTTGCTGTAGCGCTTTGGCAGTTCTAAAATGTGTTCGTGTTTCAGTCTGTATAGAAGTTCACTATTTTCAAGTAGATTTATTGAATGCAAAATATTCCGCTTTTTTCTGTGCTTCGTGCTCAAGTACAATCTGTTCGTCGTTTTGGAGGAATATGCTACATCGTGTGTTTAAATATTTTGTTATTTTCCTTCGTGAATACTTGTGCCAGACGTAGTTTGTCACAGAGACTGCTTATTTAGGTCCATATTTTCGCGTTTTAGTGGTCTTTTTAATTGTCTTGCTACCGGCTTAAATTTTCATTTGTCTTTTGTATATATTTGTTTATTTTATTCTGACTTCAATGAATTTTATGCATAATAACTGCTGTCCTATATTTATCTTCTCAACTGTCGTTCAATTCAATAAAAGGTCACATCACATTTAATATTTTATAATTAAAAATGTATACCATATTTTATCTTCTTTCATGGGTATTCACGAAGATTCGATGTATGTGTCGTTTCTTTGCTACTTTGCTTTATTTCTCCGAGTATGGTGAAAGTTAACCATTGTCGTTTCTTGGAGGCGATGCTGCCCAAGCAACATTTTGTTGTGTATCGTTAAAGAGTAGTATTGCATTTTAACACCCTCGTCTTTTTTAAGACCTTGCTTGCAGATAGTTCCAGTTTACAAGTTCACGGACGTTTTGCAATTGTACTTTGTTATTACTTAACTTCGATGATGTCCTTACCTCAGTAATGTGCGACTTGACGACCAGTTAGTTCAATTGAAGATAAAAATATTGGAGAACGAAAATATGAGCTGGGAAACTTAACTCTGTGAGAACGGTGCTTTGGTAAAACCGCCACATCATTATACAGCAATTGTCCTCTCTCGTACAAACCGATATTTGTTTCTTTCTTTTCCATACAGAATTCCACCCTAAGGTAGGTAGGTAATTTATAAAAATAAAGCATCTCTTAATTATGTGATCATTTTTAAAATTCCCTTTTGATTCGGAGACCACGTTGCGCAACGAGTGCAATGCCACTGATTGATCTTCATTGAAGCTCATCCTCACGCCTGCGACCCTACGAAGAAACCCGTGCAGCGGAGCGGCGCTCGCGTAAGGACACACATCTGCGCGCGGAAGCCGCCTCTCCGCCCAAGCAGCTCGCCCCCGAATCCGGCCCGAGAAATCCGAGAGGAGAAAAGGACCGAAGGAGAACGGCTGGACACGGGAGAAGGATGGCAGAAGGGAAAGACAGAAAGATATCAGAAGTTCCCGAGGAGGAAGAAGAGCGGGAGAACGGAGGGAAACAAAGGCTGGAGAGCGGAAAGAGGACATAAAGATATACGAGGGGCGCTGGGCGGAGGGCTCTGGGTCAGAGATGTAATATTTATTCTTAAATTATATTTACATAGCTAACTTATGGCCTAGCTTACAAACTAGATACTTACAAACTACATCTTACATCCTAACTTAATCTAACAACGAACATTATTTGCATTATTTACGGTAAGCAATACATACACATATAACACTTACAAAAACATACACTTTTAACATTACACATGAACTCATATAAAAATTATTTACACTATATATGCATCGACGACATCATTTCAACAGCGGTTGCAACTTTTAGTGGTTTCTCTGTGAATAGAAGGCAAGAAGAAAGTTGCATTTAATTTCCATCAAACATGCAATGAATTACTTCGTCTCCTGGAATCATATCATTCCGGGATGCTGGCTATAAAGATCACAAATGCTCGACAGGAAGCCTGTCACTTCGTCTTACATGACATTGATGAAATGATGAATAATTATTTGGGCGATAGTTTAGAATACTGTATGTGGTTTCGTGTATGTTCCTGCCATGTCGCTGTCAGAATGGAATAAACGTCCAAGAACTCTGTGGAATTCGATCGCAAAGCCTCAGACGAATTGCCGTCTCGGTCGTGTAAACGTTTCGCCTCAACGTCTTCCTTTTTCTCAGGAAAATCAGAAAGACGAGAGCTAAGCGTAAGGGAAAGTACACTCGCTTATGTATTACTAGTAAATTCAGCAAGGACCCATTATCTGGAAAATACGGATCGCTCGGCAATCACGCGGAAAATATTCTGTTAAACGTAAGGTAGATAATTCCGCTTCGTCAAACCTACATTTATTAAAAAAAAGCATTCAAAAGACTTAGTTCATCATGTTTTCGCCAATTAATTGAATTTCTACCGCAATTCACAAACTGAAAAAAATGTCTTTTCTCTAGCCACGAACCGGAAGAATCGGGAAACAAATTAAATGAGGAAAAACGAGTCGTGAAAAGGTGGACGGTGACCCAGGCAATGAAGTGAAGACGTAGCGGGGGCGGGGAGTATGTCGAAAATTCCAAGATTCCTCTAACACGGAATTCGAAGTTGCTGCACGAGAGTCCGTCACGCATCCATGCCGTTCGTGCTGACGAAAAAAGAAGGCTTTGAGGGGCTACTACTGCATTCTGCTGACCCATTGATAAGCCAAAGTTACACCCTCTGAACATACTTCTATTTACAGCTTGTCAACGTGTAACTAAACAAAGCAATAAAATTTTATCAATTGCAAAACAATGAACTTCACTTTGCTGTTTGCATTGTAAATAACTTTCAACAGAAAATCGAAACCACCATAACATTACTCGCAAAATTGTTTGCGATTAAAAATGTCGACCACAACACTCATACTAAGTAAGTGCCATCAGAATCTTAAATTCTGCACAAAATAATGAGACAATAAATACATAATTTTCAAATGAAAAATATTTTTTCACTTCAATACTGAAATTGTAGATAAGATTCATTTTTTAAAACATTACTTAGTAACATAAATCCCCCAAAATGTGTTTACATCAAGATTTGGGACCGGCTGAGATAACTTAGCTCATCAACTGATGTCATTGCAGTATTTCTGATCGGGAGGCTCTAGGGTTTGAGTCCCGATGGTGGTAGGATTTTCGACACTAGCTAGATGGCTACGTTGAATTTAGTCTGAAGGAGAATTCTCACGGCCTGCTTCTCTGATCGGTAATTTTCCATAGTTTCTCCGATTAACGTCAGGCGAATGCCGGAGCAGTACCCAACAAACGGGCCATGAACTGCGCAGGATATTTCCTTCTTTTCCTTGTCCTATCCTCACCCTTTAGTTACACAATCGGGAGCTTAGAGCTTGTCTTGGCTGTAGCGATGCCCGGCTGGTGGTAGAAACTTTGTTGGGGAAAAGCCCATTAGCCGATCTGTAGGTCGGCGCCGAATCTCACCATCGAGCAGAAGTAGACCCACCCACCCAAGAAAAAACGCACTACACTTACGGGGCAAATGACTTTAGCAGTGTATGCACCCGGAAACAGGAAATAAACAATCAAGCAACACCGGATCTACGAGAGAGCTGAACTCTACTTTTCGTTCCCATCGCGTGTCGCCTTGTAAACTCCATGCCCAAACGAGATGAAGGCGGGGGAGCGCGAGGGAGGCAGGACGACGCACGCGGCGGGTGTTGATCGAATTCCCTCAAGTGACGCGGGAGGGGAGAGAAAATGGATGGAGGCAGACAGACGGCGGGGTCGACGGGGCGGCGCGGGAAGGGAGCCCGCGAATGCGCTAAGAAGGTGCGGGGTTTGGGATGACTAGGATACCGAAATTGGAACTCAACGTAAACCGCGAAGACATGACAACGGACAAAAGGCACGAAATGCACGACTCTACAAGATGTCAATACAGTGACTGACCGGGAGGTTGTAGAGTTCGATTTTCGAGGATGGGATGATTTTCGACACTAGGAAGGTCGAATTCAACCGTTGCGGCCGGCTGCTTTGATCGGTAGTTTTGCATGGTTTCTCCGATTAATACTAGGCAAATGCCGGAGCAAAAGGGCTTGATCATTCCTCCTTTTACTTGCCCTATTCTCACCCCTGTCTCGCGCCCACTAACACTTAGCTAAAGTACACTAATACATGTCTGGACACTAGTCGGGAGCTATGAGCTTTTCTCGGCCGGGGCGGTTCCCCATAGGTGGGAGATACCTAAATAAAGGAAACTCCCGCACGTCGTCGTGGAGGTCGCCACCGGATATCATCACAGCGAGAGGAAAACATTACCACCCCACATCATAAAAAGGATGCACTACTCTTATGGGATTAAAGACCATAGTAGATGACGCGCCCGGAAACATGAAATAATCTAAGAATTCACAATTACATACATTCTAATAGCAAGAGAACTCTATAAGTAGGACCTTGCATAAGGGGTACCATGTTTGGTGAAACTATGAGGATACTGATTACTTTACCTCATTGAACAGTTTGGTATCACATACCCTAGTTTTTATTGAAATTATTTTTGGTACTCACACTTCTGCAAAGGAGTATATAAAAAACATCTTGAAGTTACTTTCATTATCCAACGTCTCTTCCCATGTTTGTAAAAGTATACACTATCACTTTAATTATGCTCCTTTGTCATTTCCTTTGCACGACGATTCTAATTATGACAGTAATAACATACGCAAACTGAAAATTTGACTTTCTTCTCCCACGGATTCTCCTGTTTTTACACAAAAATAAATTGAAAGCCACAATAACTACAAGGCCTTCATCTTTGCAGAAGAGGGGCTCAATTGATTGAGCTCAATCAATCTAGGCTTTCCGCGAGTATCCCAAGTCCCAATGCTTACTTGGAGTATTAGAATGAACGGAGAGATATTAGCACACAAACAGAAAGCCAGTGCGACATTTAGATTTGTGAACTTTTTCTTTGTGAAAATAAAGATCTTATTGACACAGCGGCTAGTATGAATAAACAAACAAACAAAAAAGCGTACAGTTATAGAATGTTAGTACGCCAAACAAATGTAAGATGATTAAGTACAGAGATTCTTATTTAAATCTGTATTTGCTTACATTATTAACGTTCTGGATTGTATTTTATATAATCTACAAATTTCTTACAAGAGTAGTAAAAATTCAATTTAATTAGTAATTCAGCATTTGTTAAATATAAACTACTTTGATTTCTTATCCTGTTCGATTTCCGAAGTAGCCTTCATCGACCTTCGAAACCATTATAATCATGTCTTTCAAATGTTAAGAAACAAAACGCGGATGACGGTTAACGAGCAAGATGTCGGACAAGCAAGCTAGTGGACGAACGAGTGGAGTACGAGCAAGCGAGGTAGGGAGGGGGGCGGCGGCGGCGAACGAGTGAGACGTCGTGTAGACGAGTGTGACGGAGCGGCCGGGCAGGCAGGCGGAATGGAGTGCAAGCGTGCAGGCAGACGTCGCCGCCTTCGCCGTTGCGCCTACGCGGGCGCGCGCGGCGGAGAAGCACGACGGCGGGCGGGGGCGTCAGCGTCGGTTCCCACCGCGCGTCTCGCCCGTGACGAGCGGCCCGCTCGCCCGCTCACGCCGCCGCCGGGCAGGAAGCGCCCGTGCTCGAGACCGCCACCGCTCTTCCCTCCCCCACGCGCCGCCGGGTCACGCACGCACCGCTCGCGGTCATTTCCGGTCGCGCGCGCCCCAGCCCCCCGCCTCCCATCCGACCACCACTCGTTCCCTCCCCCGCCCCTGCGGCCGCTGCCGCCGCCGCCCGCTATCGACTCGCCTCTTCGCAGCGCGGGTCAAACTTGGAAGCGCCGAGTCGCTTACGATCGGCGCTTTGTGGCGAGGGCGGCGGCGGGCATGTGGTGGCGGGGCGGAGAGGACGGCGGCGGGCGTGGGGAGGCGGGACGGAGAGAGCGACAGCGGCGTGCGTGTAGAGGGGAGCGGAGAGGGCGACGGGGGTGTGGTGGTGGCGGCGGCAGGCGTGTGGGGGCGGGGCAGAGAGGGCGGCGGCGGCAAGCGGGAGGGGGTGGAGAGGGCGGCGGCTGCGTGTGTGTGGGGGGAGGGCGGAGAGAGCGACGGCGGCGAGCGTGTGTGGGGTGGAGAGGGCGGCGGGGTGTGGTGGTGGTGGGAGGGCGGCGGCGGCGGACGTGTGGGGCGGAGCAGTGGCGGCCGAGTACGGGCGGGACGGCCAGGGCGGCGGCGTGTGCTCGTGTGTGAGGGAGATGAGGCGGTGAGACTTCGCGAACATGTGCGAGCGGAGTGGAGTCGCAGAGGTGGATATATTATTCGGCGGCCGTATTAGCAATCGGTGAGCTTGTGAATGGCAAGAGCATTTGAATGCCAATCGCTACAAAACACGTTTACAAGTACTTTGCATTTCCTCTTAGTAGTAACAAACTATGCGTATTCCGCTATGTTTGGAGCTCTGGGCAAAGCCATGCGGTCAGGCAAAAATAATTACTCGATATTTTCGTATAATTACAAAATTACTGCTCTGATAGTTTTCAATGAACAAACTTGATTCAATGAAATACGATCGAAACTATGTATAGTTCACAACGAAAGATTTTGTTAAGAATGCATTTCAAGCATTTGCACATAATGTTACTAGATTTACAGAGTTATTTTTAACTTTGTTTTATCTTCGTTGCTTTCATTGTGTTGATGTACTTGGATGTGTTCTATCTTTGCATAATACAGATAAAGGCATTCTAGAATCCGTGAATTGATTTCTCCCGCTGCCATTTACGACTTCGTCTTACCAGTTTTTGCGATGCATTACAATTCCATTTCTTCTCTGCCCTCTTAATACTTATTCACAGTGCTCTAAAGAATCCGACGAATCGCAGAGCTCTTACGGGGGCGTCTCTCTTTCTCTCAGTGGGGCATCAAACAAGGGTTTCCGTTCTCCCCCCCCCCAGGAGAATTAACCACAAATAAGAAAACATAAATTTACGTCAATGAATAATTCATCCGCTGTTTGACTTCCAGTTTGGGGAAATCAACTTTATGACGTTATAACGATCCCATAAGCAGCCTATCAGTATCGAGGTGAAACTTTAAAAAAATAAGGGAGTGAAATTCAAGAAAGTTGGAGTGCACTTGTGCTGTGTTGGAGACCTTGTATAAATACTATTATGAGAGCAATCATGATTCTGTACAAATAAAAACCCGGTGCATTTTAATAATTTTGGATCCTTTTTGTTAACAGAATTAACACTTGCCACAATCGCTTTCCCTTACTTTAATACTGTTTTCCATGGATGCAAAAGAAAAGCCGCTTTAATTCTGCTCTTTCCAGAAAGAAAATCGAAAAGTGAAAGGTACGGAAAGGATGGATTGATCAAAAGAGGCACAAAGAAAAAATTGTTGTCTTTTGTAAATGTCATTATTGGCTGGACGTGCTTACTGTACCGTTTCAGTTAGTTGCGTGATTAGCGTGAAAAGTTTGCTCCATGCACATTAAAAGTGAAGAGACGTCACCTTAATATCTTGCTTCCACGCGTGAGTCACAATACATAACGATGATCACCTCCCGGGGAGCGGCGGATGGAGAGCGAAGCCAACTAATGCATCGGGCGTGGCGATAGAGAACTCGGCGTCTTCCCAATCTTGAGCGTGCTAGGGGGCGGGATTAAACGAGAAGGAACGCGACAAACTGGGGAGGGGGTGAAGGGACGGGACGAGACGGGGCGGCAGAGGGCAGTACGGGGCGAATGAAATGGGACGGACAGAGGCGAACGGTACGGAACGAGACAAGGAGTGACGGACGGAACGGTGTGGCAGACGGAATAGGGACGGAGCGTGACATGGGGGAGGGGATCAAGATGGTGCGAGGGGACGGGGCGTGACGGACGGGACGGAACTGGACGCGGCGCATGAGCCACAATGGACGGGATCGGACGAGACGGAAAGGGGCGGGGCGGACGGGATGGGGCGAGACGGAAAGGGGCTGAGCGGACGGGATGGGGCGAGACGGAAAGGGGCTGAGCGGTCGGGACGGGACGGGGCGGGGCAGGGCGGGGCGTGGGGAACAGGACGGGACGAGACGAGACAGAATTGGGCGTGGCGTGGCGGACGGGCCACGAGGGGTCGGGGTGCTGCGGGCGATATGGGTAGTGATTTGAGGCGCGCCTCCATCAGTGCGTGAGGCCGGCGATCGTTTCTTAAAATCGTTCTCGCGGGCACGTGGATTCCCTGAAAGAACGCGCACGCCTGTGTGTGTGTGTGTGTGTGTGTGTGTGTGTGTGTGTGTGTGTGTGCGCGCTCGGGGCAGCGCGTGGCGGGAGGAGGAAACGATTGCGACGGGAGGGAGGGAGGGGGAGAGAGCGGGACAAAGGAAACGCTGTTAAGAGCGCCGCTATAGAAATCTATTCTCGTTTGCTCGGAAGAGAAAGAGCGACGGGAGTAAAAAAAGAATACGGAGCAGATAAGGGAAGATGAGAAGAAATACAAACTGTTTCAAGGAAGACTAAGAAAGAACGGAAATGAAGAGGAGTTTGCACTGAAGAGCCTGATTGAGGGAGTAAAAAAGTAGAGCTGAGGGAATACAGGAAGATGAGAAGAAATACAAATAGTCGTAGAAAACGAAGAACGAAAATAAAGTTAGCGGGTAATATATACATTTTTACACAACATTCGATATTTCAATTTTGAACAAGATCTACATCCTAGTTGCAGCCTGTTTTACTGCAAAGCTCTTCAAAATGTTCAAAGTATGTTCAAACTATCTTCTGTTTTCCCTAATGAAATGTATTTGAGTGAACTCCATTAAGAAATCTTTCTTTAATTGTAAAAAATCACTTAAAATGGTAAATTAAGATGGGAGAGAAATGACTCTTACACCTACAGCCAGATCCGTTTTTTTATTAATAGGACCAGTTCTGCTTAACGGAATTGATCGTATCTACATGGAAGACGAAGAAATTTTCGCTCTGAACTTTTCTTTCAAAATCAAGGAAGTACACCTAGAGATCAATCCGAAATTACGTTCAAAATTAATTGAGATTTAAAATTTCATGTTTTTTAATTAAAGGAAATTCCATGAACAACATTCATATTAGCGTTGCAATCATCAACAAGAATGCAACTAGAGCTCCAGAAAAATCGAACTCTGTTTCGTCTTTAATCAATACAAAATAATCAACAATTGGCAGACACGCATCGGATAAATTTTGAATACTACACATTTGCATGTGTACTGCGACAAGGAGGAATAGTGCACGTTTCGGAAGTTTTCAAAACGTACAAACACGAATAAAATGCACCTTCGGCAGGAGAGTGCCCTCGGTCTCTCCGCTGTATTGCTTCGCGGCACTCGAGTGCGTTAGCAGCAGCAGCAGCTGAACCGGGAACACGGAAGACGCGAGGCGCGCGGAGGGGAAGGGAGAAGCGGGATTATCGAGGATTCCGCACTCGCTCGAGGAACGGAACGTGAGGGAGCGTGGGGGCAGCGTGAGAGGGGAGCGTGGGCGCGCGACGCCCCGTGCGCTTTCGCTCCCTCTGCTGTTTACGAGCGTCGCCGCCGCCCCTTCGTAATGATGACGCATGTATTTTTAAACGCGCGTCGACAGCAGGGATCGATTGGCGTCGATATGTTCCATACATTATTTTCTCCGCGGCCCGCGGAGGCGGGGGCGGTAGTGGCGGCGATGGCAGTAGTGGTGGGGCGGTGGTGTTGGCCATGGTGGTGCCCCGAGGGACGAGGGACGGTGTGGAGAGAGGAATGATAGAATTCGTGATGCGTGGGGTGGTACGAGGGGAAAACTCACAGAAGGTATGTTAGGAATATATGGCGACTTGAGAAAAATGCGACAGTGAAGTTCAAAGAATAACACACAAACCAAGTAAGAACTACTCGTATGCTTGTTATCAGCGCCCATGTATCTACTGTTCATCCCCCAAAGACAAAACGGTTCATGAAGATATTAAAAATTAATAGGAATTAGCCTTATTACTTGGCGTCAATTTTATTTGGAGCTGCCACAACCTCCGTGGTCAAAAATAACCTCGTTGAATTCTGCTACACGAGGTGCAATTTCTAAGATTTTCGCGATTCGCTCCGTTTTTAGAATTAATCATTTAATTTACTAATCAATTCAAAATATTGCTCATTCCTTTTCACGGAGGTACGAAGAGCTATTTTACACCAATAAAATTTTCCAGACAATTCTCAAAACCTGGTTTTAATATAGAAATTGTACCAGCGTAAAGTGGCATGTTTCACGGCGCTAATTCCGTATTTAAAGTCTATTCAATATGCATTCTGGACCACACCTCTCCAATTCCATTATGAACTTCCTGTTTCACGCGTATTGCATGCTATCCCATTATGACCTATTATCATTACTCTGTTAGCCTCTACTCTCATCGCAGATCGAGATGCGCTTGGTCAGTTTTGTGGAAATCTTTGGCAGCAAATTCAGTTCACGAAAAAATGAATCAATGGGCCAGCTGAAATATCCCACAAGCCTCGCTTAGGATAATTTAGAGATGCTACTTACGTATTATTTTAGGAATTAAATAATTTGTATTATCGAAATAATACAAATGTTACTGGAACAGTAGAAGAGAAATTTCAAGACTTAAAAATAAAATAATTATTTGGAAGATCGTTTTACTTTCCCGCCTTATTTCGTAAGTGGAGAAAATCTTGTAATCGTGCGCCGGAAAACAGCGGTTTTTTGACAGAATAACTCTTAATGCCGCGCCCTGCTACCGAAAAACGTGAATAAATGTATTCCTATATAAAATAAATTACTTCCTCTAGCACGTTGCGTAGTCAGAATCCGTGTTTTGTGGCTCCTTAATATCGAAAAATCAATTGACGACAAAATCAGCCAGTCTGTCCATCGTTTCCTCTGTCTGATCAACGCTAGCGCCTCAACCGTTCAGCCGATTTTCTCCAAAATTGACATTCTCCAATTGATATAAAGGAACACCAAGTCCTGAGAGTTTGAATCGAAAATGTTGATTTTTGGGGGTACTTTACATGAAGCCTCAACATTTTAAATTTTCACAAAAATGCCTCCTAATTTTTTTATTAAACCTTGTCCTCGGATAGCGTAAAAAGTGCTTAAAAGAATGGCGCAGCTTTTATTTTCATTAAAAGCCCAGAGATTTCGAAAACTGGAAAAGTTCACATTTTTTTCGGCGTCTTCCTACAAGGACAATATGAGAGACAAGATTTTTTTCCTTAATAAAATTTGTTGTTGAAGGATGGATTTTGAAATAATCATGTATAATTTTTCGAAATTGAGTAGTTTTCACGTTATTTTGCGTGAAATATAGACAATTTTTAAACATTTTCTCAAAAACGGCTCCAATTTTTTCTTTAAATTTTCTCCTCGCATGCATCAAACAATGTAAAACAAGTGGCGCTGGCCCCATTTCCTTCGATCTCTGTATTTCCGAAAATTCCAAAAAGGTAACATGGCAAAACTTGGGTAAATTTGAAGATAAAGATTTTTATCTTAAAATCCGTTTAAAAAAATAAGATTTTTAAAAAGTCATGGGCAATATTTAAAAAAGAAAAAAAACAACTAGTAGTTTAGGCGTAACTTCTATTTGAAGTTAATACAAATTAGAAAAAAAACAAAATATGTCAAATGGATTAATTTATTTTCTTCGATTTTTTTTTTCACGGATAGAACAAGGCGCTTACACGAATGGCGTACGCTTCATTTTCATTGATCTCTCTGAATTTTCCAAAATGGCAAAAGTTATAAATAAAGCGAGAAATTATGTGCCGTTGTAGCCACTAGTTTTACTTGTATCACGCAATGTAATGCTCATGCCACCTCTAAATAATGAAATTTATTTACAGAAATTAAGATAGGGAAGTACAGCGATTTCAGAAGAGTGAGAAGCAGGCAATTACGGGAGACAGGAAATGTTTAGAGACCAAACGCTGCGATGAAAAGATGAAAATCAGCTAGCGCTCGCGAGGCGTGACGAAGAAGTTCCAGAACACGCAGCATTGGGGTAAAGCTGCAACGAACAATTGTGAAACGAGGAAAATGCCTCGAGAGAAGAGAACAGAAACGGTATATCCTGAAGAAATTGTGAGAATCTCTTGTATACGGCAGGCGGCCGAAAACGCAATAAAATCGTTTCATACATATGTTTATGAAGAAAGATTTGGTGCAACGGACCTAAGAGACGAAGGCAGATTGAAGTTTTGAGAGCAATGCTGTTTTAACGTCGTCTTTATAGAGTTCTACCAATCTAGATATAAATCCTCAATTATTGTAAGAAAATATTACTTCACCATATTCGTCTTGCATCAATACTGAAAATGTCAAGATAGTTTACTTTTCATGTAAATAGTTCATAAATTGTTTCGTATAAATTACTTTTTTCTAAAAAATAAAAATAAATGTTTAATACCTCCTTTCATAAGCACTTGATATTAACAGTTGAACCCGACCATATCCCCGCAACTTCATAGTTATTTTTTTATACAGTGGTGCATTATGTTAATTAAATAACATTTACATATCAGTCCTATCGTGTAATCTTTAAAGAAAATAAACCCAGGAAACTTCTGTAAACAAAAATCAATGCTTAGAAATAATATAAAATTATAAATATTGTACCGTGCATTCCTTTGGATACACATTTATAATTATTTGCACAATTAATAAAATACAGAAGTGTTCGTTTCAAAATAATTCAGGAGCAATTCTTATTCCATAAAAAAGGAGAAAAGACTAGCCAAAGATATTAAAATCATAAAACGAGGGGCGTCTCTTTGAAGACCACAAGCGGTCAGCTTCAGACATAGCATTAAGAACTCTGAAGCCCTTAGAAGATTTTTGCTTCACCCGTGAAAGGCATTTGAGCTGGAAAGGGTTGAGCGAGATCCCAACACAGAATTCCCCGGCATACCCGAACAAAAGCAACCCACGCCGTCGCGTCGGGTGTGCAGGGGGCCAAGACAGCGCGGCGCACCCCTCCCCCTTCACCCACAAGCCCGCGGCGACGCTCGTGCCGCCCCGCGCCGCCCCGCGCCGCCCCGCGCCGCCCCGCGCCGCCCCGCGTCGCCCCGCGTCGCCCCGCGTCGCCCCGCGTCGCCCCGCGCCGCCCCGCGCCGCCCCGCGCCGCCCCGCGTCGCCCCGCGTCGCCCCGCGTCGCCCCGCGTCGCCCCGCGTCGCCCCGCGTCGCCCCGCGTCGCCCCGCGCCGCCCCGCGTCGCCCCGCGCCGCATACCCCGGGCTCCCTCCCTTTCACCCCGCCCCTCCTCCCACACCCCTCGCCTCGCGCCGCGCACTCTGGCAAATTGCGGCGTATGGATCGACGCGGCGCTAAGCGACGCGGACTCATCAACTCCCAGGGCGCCCGCGACACGCGGAGGTGGCTTCTTCCCCCACCCCAACCTGTATCCGCCCACGCCACCTTCAGGCGGGGGCAGCGGCGGTGATAGCTCCACGGCAGCATCGTTGCCTGGCAGATCGAAGACTTCGAGACTCGTCAGTCATAGCTACACGGCTGGGTCGAATTCAAACACTGAAATCTAACGGATGGTTGCTCTGATCGGTAGTTTGGCCAGGTGAATGCCGAAGTACGACCCTAACAAACGGGTCACCGAACGCACGCACCTTAAGACGGGGGCACCGCCTGCGATGGCTCCACGGCAGCATCGTTACCTGGCAGATCGAAGACTTCGAGACTCGTCAGTCATAGCTACACGGCTGGGTCGAATTCAAACACTGAAATCTAACGGATGGTTGCTCTGATCGGTAGTTTGGCCAGGTGAATGCCGAAGTACGACCCTAACAAACGGGTCACCGAACGCACGCATCCTAAGACGGGGGCACCGCCTGCGATGGCTCCACGGCAGCATCGTTACCTGGCAGATCGAAGACTTCGAGACTCGTCAGTCATAGCTACACGGCTGGGTCGAATTCAAACACTGAAATCTAACGGATGGATGCTCTGATCGGTAGTTTGGCCAGGTGAATGCCGAAATACGACCCTAACAAACGGGTCACCGAACGCACGCACCCTAAGATGGGGGCACCGCCTGCGATGGCTCCACGGCAGCATCGTTGCCTGGCAGATCGAAGACTTCGAGACTCGTCAGTCATAGCTACACGGCTGGGTCGAATTCAAACACTGAAATCTAACGGATGGTTGCTCGGATCGGTAGTTTGGCCAGGTGAATGCCGGAGAAAGACCCCAACAAACGGGCCACGAAACGCGCACAATCTTTCCCTTCACAACCTATACCCCTTCTTTTACCTGCACGCACATTTCATGCACTGCATTGCACTACATCATCCCCCGTCAGGAGACAAGTCAGGTGAATTCGAGCTTGTCCACAGTGAGGCGGTGCTCTACTGGATAATGTACCTGGAGGTGAAAACCTTCAAGCCACCGTACATTTCGGCGCAGAATCTCACGTTCCAGCAAGGGACAAACACGGTAACCTCCCAGGATAACTTATTCTACATTTAGGGGAGTTATTATCTTAATTGCTTCAAATTGGTCTCCTGGCAAGTATGGTAGAGTGGTAGTGTAGTGCATGAATGCGTGTGTGTGTAAGGGGAGACAGGAAGTGACAAGAAATACGAAGGTCTGATCGCGAGCTGACCGTCAGCGTTTGAAACGTTGAAACGTATATTCCCCTCCGTTTTTTAATATTTAGATTACGTAGGTAATATTGTATGCACCTTTTTATTACATGTGAGTTTTACATTATGTTTATTGTGCATCACAAACAAAGTTTACAAATTCGCAAAAGCAGCTTATCCATAAAAAGCACTTCTTGTTCTATACTTGCCCTCCTCTGAAACAGTTACTGTATCAGTGGCTGCTCCATATTCGTTCCCACGCCATTAATGACGACGTTTTGGTGCCGGTAGTGATATGGGCAACCCAGAGAAAAGGTGCGTGTAACTACTGTGATGTGGAAGGAGTTAGGGCTTCATATACGACAGGAAAATGAGACCTAATAATCGTCCCAGCTTCTTGGGGAGACTGGAAAGCTTTGCTTGTAAGCATAATGACCGCCCAACGAGTATTCTGTAATTCTAAAACACCGATCACCTTCCACGCTTCGCATCTCTATCATGATAAACGAAATTGCGAGGAACAATGGTAGGCGAAACGTCGAAAGAATGAATTCGTCGCGGAAAGCAAACACAAATTGGAATTCAACACTATAGAGGAAACGATGAAGCACCACGACAAGCTATCACAAACAGAGAGACCACCAACTGGTAAAAGCTGAAAATGTTTTTATAATGTGAACGTGATTCTGGATATACGGTAATTCGTTTAATGAATTACATTTAATCATACTTTATTTGCTTAATTACAAAATACTTGTATTAATCATATTAGAAATTTATTTGAACCACTGTTACATCAATAACTCTATTTAAAATACTGAATTATTCCCAACAATTCATATTTTATGAAAATTTCCGTTAAGTCACTATACGCAATGGTATTAAAGAAATCTGCTGGCAACCTGGAGTAGTTTCGCCAACAACCTCAAAATACGTCATCTTCGTGTTGCATTGATTAAATAAACAAGTTCCGACCCAAGAAAAAGGGGTGACATCTTCGTGAGAGCGGATGAGCATTGGACCATTACTATTATTGCCTTCCAGAATTACGGTTGCCTGAATTTTCGTTGCCCTTAAGAAACGATAAAATAGACGCACCTTGTGCTGTGGAGATAGGCGCGACACTTCACACACTGCGTTACAGCGTAAGAGGATGTCGACACTAGCCAACGCTTGAGGCAAGAGGCCGAGAGAAAGATCCGGCCATCCGGTTGTCAATAGGGACAAACATCAATAACAAAGCAATATTTATATGAATTCTTAACGACCATTGCCTTCAATACATCTATTTTCAAAATTGAAACATCGATGTTAGTAAAACATCTATCAAAAACCATCTGATGTTATTAAACATCAATGTTTTTAACACTGAATAAGACACCATTGAAGTTCACGTGTGTGTGTGTGTGTGTGTGTGATTTAATTTGAAAACGTTCTCGTTTATTAATTTTTAATTGAGATTTATCTGCGATATCGACAACACGTCGGTTTTTAAACATCTATTTTTATGAAGAATTCTTAACGACCATTGTCTTCAATACATCCATTTTCAAAATTGAAACATCGATGTAAACAAAACATCGACCCCAAACCATCTGATGTTATTAAACATCAATGTTTTTAAAACTGAATATGACAACGTTTAAGTTCACGTAGGGGGGAGGGTTGAGGATTTAATATGAAATCGTTCTCGTTTATTAATTTTTAATTGAGATTTATGTGACAAAGCAAAGATAGAAAAATACCCAGGATAATTAACTAGACTTTGCTTATTGGATTCGATAATTCAAAAATAATGTAATAGTTTTTTTATTCATGAAAAATATTTTATTTATTCCTCACCCTTGGTCACATTGATCTGAAGAATATTCAATTTATCTGAAAATTATAATAGAAGTTTGTTACAATGGAACCATTTTCATTAAAAAAATTAACCATGTAAGTACAGCGAACACACATCATGTGTGTTAAAAACATCAACGTTAAATACATCGAAGATTTTATAAAAAAATTCAAGTTATGAAAACCTCGACATCGATGTCGCATCCTTAATGGAAACAGGCGCGATACTGCTTACACACTACTAGACCTTAGTCCATAAATTACTTGAGGCGATTTTAGCGATTTTTCGACTCCCCCTCCCCCTTGGTGAGATGTAATATTTGGCTCGACCCCCTACCCCCTTTTAATCTCACGTGAGATTGTTCAAAATGCGTATTTTTAAGGTAAATACCTTAATTTGATTACATTGGCATTTATTTAAAAAATATACAATGAATATTGCACTTCTAAAATCACTCTGTAATTTTTCTTTAAAATTTCTCTAAAAATACAGGTAATGAGATTTATCCCACTAATGATAATAAGTTTGATAATTTTTATTGGATTATTTTTCTCGGTATACTATGCTCGTTATTGTAGCATTCACATAACCGCGATACAAATTATTGTGCAAGATTTACCCACATTTTAGTATAGGAACGCGCTTTACATAAATTATCTCAGTTTTCTCGCAATTTAGTAAAAAAAACAACATGATATTTGCTGAGACACCCCCTCTCCCCCACGTAAGATTAGGTGAGATTCGCTTGACCCCCCTCTCCCCCTAAAGACCACACGTAATTTATGGACGGCCCCTAAGAGGATGTCGAGACCAGACAGCGGTTGGGCGAGGGGCCGAGAGAAGGACCCGGTCACGGGTTGTCAGGCGCCGCGCCGCGCCGCGCCGTGTCTCTGAACGCGGAGCTGAAGATTTTATTGTTCGGCCGCTCCCGTGACGAGGCGCGCTTCTGCGGTCGCCGCCGCTCCGTCGCGATTGTGCGCACGCGGCGGCAGGTGCCGCGGACAGCCAAGGCGCCCGGCCGGCCACGCCGAGTCTTCCTGCGAGTGACCGGCGAAGGGCTCGTAAGCAATCGCGAGCGCCGCCCGCCGTCCGGACGGCGTCCCCTCGCGCGGGCGCGGTCAATGGGCGGTTGCTCGGGACGACGACGAGAGGAAGATGCGAGGAATGGGAGGCGATGGAGCGACGGAGAGAGGGAATGCGTATTGTTTCCGGGAGCGTCAACAACTTTGGTTATTGCCGGTCTGGACAACCGAGGTCGCTAAGGCTGAAGGGCAGTAGCTGCTTCAGTTCGAAGGTTCGAAACCCGTCCGGGGCATGGATGTTTGTGTGTGTCCTTATATAGTCTGAGAGTTTCTCTATCGTTATCCATAAAGTTCAAAAACCTTTGGTAATTACAGTGGTCGCTGTATTACCTAATAGTCGAAAAGCAACCTTCCTTTATTAGTCCCGTAAGTGAAGGTTAGTTTTTTTCACGAGAAGTGGCGGTGTTCCTCATCCCGCCTTGAACTTGAGACCCAGCACTCATTCGGGTTCGCGTTTTTTTCTCCGCAGTCATGGCAAGCTCGAAGTTCCCGAGTCTCCCACGGTTGGTGCATGCCAGCCGTGTGTAAGGGAAGAGAAGGGATAAGGTTGAGGAAGGAAAAATCGCGTGCTGCCGGTGGTCCATGTTAAGGTATCTCCTCCTAGCATTCGCCCATTCGCCAGGTATTAATTGAACAAACCACGGCAACTGTCCACTAGAATTCTGCTCTAAGCAGTGATTGGGGTTGGCAGACAAGCAATGGATTACAGACTGGCAATAGGCCTGTGATTAGAAGTAAAGATGAAGGGGATGAGCAAAACGCAGATTGAGATAAAGGTAGCGATACATCTGGATGAAGCTTATTCGGAAGTAAAGCTCGGGATGATCGAAGTGTGAAAGAAAGGTAGTGTTAGCGCCTTATTATGGTAGTATTATTGTAGTTCCTCTGCGGAAAACGAAGCAATCTGTGTGGGGGTGAGAGAGAGAGAAGGAAAGCGAGAGGCAGAGGGAGAGAGAAGAGAAGGAAAGCGAGAGGAAGAGGGAGAGAGAGGAGAAGGAAAGCGAGAGGAAGAGGGAGAGAGAGGAGAAGGAAAGCGAGAGGAAGAGGGAGAGAGAGGAGAAGGAAAGCGAGAGGAAGAGGGAGAGAGAGGAGAAGGAAAGCGAGAGGAAGAGGGAGAGAGAGGAGAAGGAAAGCGAGAGGAAGAGGGAGAGAAAGAGAGCAGAAGAAAAGCGAGAGGAAGAGGGAGAGAAAGAGAGCAGAAGAAAAGCGAGAGGAAGAGGGAGAGAAAGAGAGCAGAAGAAAAGCGAGAGGAAGAGGGAGAGAAAGAGAATTATAGGGAATTACGGGAGAGAACTGAACATGTCGAACGGAGTGGTTGAGAAACGCGGTGTAGTGGAGGAAGTAGCGTGGTCTTAGCATGGTGGAGGTTGTGTTCATGAGCCGGTCGTGGTACCGACGTAGACGGCAAACCGACATAACAGAGCAGAGCAGAGGGTAGGGTGATGTGTGAAAAGAGCGAGGGCTGCAGGGCGGAGCGATCAAGGGGCGCGCAGGAAATGAGGGGCGGCGGCGCGGGTAAGGTTGCGTGCGAGCGCGCGCGCGCGATAGGGGAAGCGCAGCGAAGAGCGAAGGGCCAAGATCCAACGGGACGGGGAGCCTGCTGATGGAGAAGTGGCACTCCAGAGGGCACGCCCACCGACACCGAGTTGAGCTCAGGCCCAACATTGCCGCAGTCTGCGGCGATTCAGACCGGGAGATCCTAGGGTTCGATTCACGACTGAGGCGAATTTTCGATACTTACTACAAAGTTAGGTCGAATTCAACCGAAGAGAATTCTAGTGGCCGGACAGTTCTAGTTTTCCGTGGTTTCTCTGATCTATACTAGGCGAATTCCGGAGCAGTACCCTAACAACATGGGTCATGGACCACGCACGATCTTTTCTTCTTCTTCCTTGTCCTAACCTCTTCTCCTACACCACTCACTCACTCACTCACTCACTCACTCACTCACTCACTCACTCACTCACTCACTCACTCACTCTCTCACACACACACACATACACACACACACACACACACACACACACACACACTTTCATGCACTACCCCAAGTATGTCGCGAGACCAGTCGGGAACATACTTAGAGCTTGTTTCGGGTGGGACGGTGTCTCGCTGATGAAGATACCTGGAGGGGGAAATTTCTCGCTTGCCAACGCGGATCGGCGTCGAATCTCATCAACAAGCGGGAGGAACACTGCGACTTCCAGGCAGAAAACATTCACTACTCAACGAGACTAATGACCACAGTTGACGTGCCCGAAATCATCAATCAATATATCCGGGCAGTAGCTGCTGAGCGCACGTGGTGAGATGCTTAGTCCCGACCTTTGCACGACCTAATATCCGAACTGTTCACTTCCTTCTCCAGCTTTTCTTGGCGTTAGCCGCGATTGTCTCATTGTCTGGAAGTAAGTACAGCCCATTTTCTCCCTACGCGTACGTTTAAGTACACAGCTCGCTAAGCCCGCGGATAGGTCTGTCCAAAGAATAATAGGAATTATGCTAACACACAAGGATTGCAGTAAGAACTAGAACGAAAATTTTACGTGTTAATTACGCACATGCAACGCATTATATCACACTGAACCATAAAATGAAAATAAGTTTTTTTCTTTCCGGCCAAAATGATACCTCTTAAAACTCTCGAAAGTGTTGCAATTCCTTTTATTGAAGAAATTAATGTTTTTTAAACATACAAACACACATTTTATTCCTTTAGAATCAATTTGGTGTCGCAAGTTAATTTTAATGGTACAATTTGTGTGTAATATTTCTTAATATTCCTCACCCACACATTCACAAGAAGTAGTTTAACGAGCAGAAGTTGTTTGGAAAACGAAAGCAAAATGCTGAAGTGGTAAGGACAAGAATTTGTGCAATACAAGCATTTCAGCAATACAAGCATGTGGTAGCATAAAACTAACAAATCTAATTAATGTTCGACATTTCATAATACAACTAGTTGTTTTATTTTCTTGTTTGAAAGAAAAATAATACAAACCTACAATGCAGCATATTCCATTATCATCCTTCTTGCAGACCTTTGCAATCTCAACATTGCGAATGCGCGCTATTTCACTCATTTATTTGAGCTAAGTGTCTGGTGCGGTTTCGTTCTGCGCTCGTCGTGCATTAGAACCACAAAGTCGAGTTTACTACTATACTTTTTACGACAGAGTTTAGTACTCTTTTAATGGGTAACATTAGAAAGGAACTGAGCAACAGGACATCGCACGCGTAACAATTGCAATTAAGATGAATGGGTTCTGCGTGTCGGTATAAATGTGAATAAAACAACTAACTGCAATACGAGAACCGCCAGGTCTTTTGTTCTCTACGGGGTCAATAGCAAAGGCATACGGGTCAACTCTACTTTACCGTCAAATGCTATCTAAGGATAATATATTGGTCAATTAAAATTGTTCGCAGAAAATTCAAAATAGTTTAGTGAAGTCTACACGTAAAGTTTATGATTCCGAGCAGAAGAGCATAACGTGGAAATAAAGTGCAGTCACAAATTATTGGCAAAAATATATCCTAGTGTGTTCTTACATTAACTATTTCTTGTACTGATACCGAACACAGATGTAGAGTCGAATATACTTTCATTCGCCCAAATAAATGCAAAAAGGAATCCTGGGAGTTGAAGCCTTTAGTGCCTAATCAAAAGTGGAAATATTTAGGACGTTTCCATTACACATATTGCGAATGCCAACGTCAAAGGCAGCAGACATTATTAATTCAGAAAAAAGAAGTCAAAAAATCAATGCACGTATGGAGAAATTCTATTGACGCATACCTGCACCACAAAGACACGGTAAAAGCAATATTTAAAAAAAGGTCATTTTTTTCAGAAAATACCTCGAGAAAGTAATATGCTCAAAACAAATTAGCTGTAACTCCACACTTCGAAATGTTCTGTATCTTGAAAACTTTCATAGAATAGATTTCCACTTTTACGGAAGATCAACCTCAAATATTATTAAAACTGACTGCAGTCTCCAAGATGTGTCAGAACTACTTGCAGGCCAAATACCGACACGATATCCACTCCTTTCATTGTCACCCCAAAGGTGAAAAGAATAACCCTAGCGTATAAAATGCCCCGCACACGGGCACCTAGGCAGCGGGAGGGGGCAGAGGAAACGATAGTGAACGACGCCGGCGGAAACAGCGCGCCGTGCGGCAGCGCCCGGAAGCAAAATTATGGAAGAATAAAAGTGTCGTTGGGGATCTATCGCCGTGGGCGTGATTAATCGGAGCGCCGGGGTCTCGTCCAGCGTCTGGAAACAGTAAATCATGCTTTGTGCGCCCGGAGCCATTAACGCATTATCGGCGGCCGGGCGAGACGCTCGGGACGAGACGCCTGCGGTGGCAGCAGCGGCGGGAGCGGAACTGGCGGCGGCGATTGCGGTGGCGAAGAGAGCGACGGTGGAGGTACCAGCGGCGGCTAGAGGTGAAGACGATGGCGGTAGTGGAAGCGTGGCGGAGGAAGATGCGACGTTGGAGTGGATGTGGAGATGGAGGAGGAGGTAGAGGTGGAAGCGGAGGCGAAGGAAGATGCGGCGTTGGAGTGGTGGTGGAGAAGGAGGAGGAAGATGGGGAGGTGGGGTGGTAACGGACGCTGATGTAGTGTAAAAGAAGATGCGGCGTTGGAGTGGAGGTGGAGGCAGAAGATGCGGCATTGGAATGGAGGTGGAGATGAGGTGAAGATGGAGGTGGATGTGGCGCCGCCGCTGGCGATGGCATGGCCATGGTGGCAATGTCCACGATGGCGGTGGCGGAATCCGCCAGGGCGCTACGACCAACAAGGGGCGTGAATGCCACTGTGCTGGAAAAGACCTCGGGGCCCGAAGCTGAAAAACCACAGGAAACGAGGCGGTGTATAATAAAATTCTTTTTTTTTACACCTAAATTGTTCGTATCTGAACATCAACTTTATTAGTTTGTTTTCATTTCAAAGGGGAAAGAAATAAATGATGAAAGAAAGACATTCAAGTCCATAAGAATCCTATAACAACTGAGATATCACTTGGATATCTCTATCTGACCCTCGCAAATAATTTAACCAAAGGAGGAATCTTTTATCTACTCGCGAAATGCTGTTTTCAACTTAAAAAATATGAGTTTAATAAACACCATTCCGGGAATTCACGTTGGTCCTTTCATGCAAAAGAGAAAAAAAGGAGTGACGGGAAGAAAATGCTGGCCAGCGCCAGGCCAATACATCTCGAGGCGCAGTTCGCATGGCAGCGCGAGGGGTAGCCGAGGGCACGAGGCGTCGCGAGACGATGCGACGCGACGCGACAGGAGGGTCGCCACGCCGCGCGAGGTGAGGCGGGGGAGAGCTGGGAAGGGGGGCGGAGGGAGCGCAGCCCGACGACCGGCCGAGCGACCGACCGACGGACCACCCGCCCGCCCGCCCGCCTGCCTGCCCGTCCGTCCGGGCGAGTATTGGCATTTTTCAGCGGCGCAGACGCTTCGCTGTTGTCATACACCGTCCGCGCACGCCCGCTTCGCGCCCGACCCAGGCCCTGCCCCTGCCGTCCCCGGGGCGGTGGCGGCGGGGGGTGGGGCCGTGGGGACCGGTAGCGGGCGGTGCTGTGGTGGCAGTAGCGACGGCCGCGCGGCGCTGCGGGGGAGGACGGGGCGGCGTTCGGGCTGTGAGGGCGACTCTTGCGCTGTGGCGCTGACCGCGGCGACGCGAAGGGAGGCGGTGATGGCGACGCGGAAAGGATGTCGGAATGCGGGCTGAGGGGGAGAGAGTCCGGTGTGGTGGGGAAGTAATGGGGTTGTCGCAACAGCCACGCGTTGGAGGATGACTAGTTGGTGGCGTTCAATGTGATGCAAGGGATGACATATCGTGGACGGTGGTGAACGGAAGGGTCAGATGCAGTTAAAGTGGGCACGAGGACAATGGAGATTGGTAACATCATGAGACTCGGTCCTGATATGGGAAGAAACGTGCAGGTTCCAATAGCTTGATGTACAACGTGAAGAGAAGTGCGGTGATGGTGATGTGTACGTGGGGATGCGGCAGCGACAGAGGCAGCTAAATGGGGGTGTGAATGGTAGAGATAGGTACTGTGAAGGTGGGGTGAGGGGAGAGAATCAGTCGCACTTGACATAGATACGACTGGAAGTCGGGGTTGCGCTGCTAGACGTACAGCGCGAAGGCATGGGTGATTGTGTTCTATACATGAGGATGGCGAAGGGAACACGGATGCGGCAGCAGCGGTGCGGCAGCAGTCGCTGTGGCCGTCCATCGCGTTTGAGCACGAGCGGCGGCAGCGGCGGCGGCGGCGTGAAGCGGGAGGGACGAGGAGGGGCGGGGTGAGGCAGGGCGGGGCGGAGCGGTGCCGCCTGCGCGGGGGCAGAGGTCGCCGTCTGCTCGCCAACGCGCGCCGCTCCGCTGCTTGCCTCGCGTCAAATCCCCCGCGTTCCTTGCCGCTTCCACTCGCTCGCGCCGGGAATCGCGATGTCGAACTGGTTGTGATGGTCCAGTGGCAGCGTTGCCGCTGCCTCTGCAGCGCTTCTAGGGAGCGAACGACGGTGGCGAAGTTTCGGCTCTAGCTGCATTTGTATCTGGGTCGAATTCAAGCAGTCTAGGGACGGCTGTCCTTCCTCACCTGTGTCCATTTCTTTCTCTTACATTCGCGCACGACCGCCCGCCCGCCGCATACACACACACACTAGCAGAAACAGACACGCCTACATGCTCTAATTTACCACACCTGTCGAAACATCAGTTGTGAGTTTAGAGCTTGTCCCGACTGGGGGGAGGGGGGGGAGCTGGAGATATTGCGAGGGAGAAACCCCGCAAGCCGACGTGTAAACTAGCGCTGGATCTCACGTTCAGCGGGGAGAAACATCGCCACCACTACCACGATTAACACATGCACTGGTGGGACGGTATCCTAGACGGAGATCCGTGGATGGGGGAACTCGCATGCCAACGTGTAGGTTGGCACCGGATCTCACGTTCCAGCTGGGAGAAACCACCGCCGCACTACCACGATTACATGCACTACACTTACGGTACCAACTCACTACCTGCCCCGCGATTCCTTCCGCCTCTGCCGGCGCCGCGGTTCTCTCTCTTCCTCGCAGTGGGGTTAGTTATCGCAAATTTTTGCAAAACATCGATACATAAACAAAATATTTTCAATGTCTATGAAAGCATCGACAAAAAACATCCATGTTTTAAATACGATGAAACATACCGAAGTAAAATGTCCTGGTTCTAATGCGATACACAACACGTCAAAATTAGTTTCATGTATTTTCTATCTTAAATTTGACCGTCATCTTCTAATCGATATTCTATTCAGCCAAGTTTCAAAATTCAGTTTAACGATAGGCAATACGAATTTCCACGTAAAAATAATCGAAAAGAGGTAATAACACTGAAGAAAGGTTGAGAATAGCTAAAGAGTTGTGTGCAGTCTGGGGACCAACAGTTGTGAATGGCTGTTGATTCCGAGCAATCCAGAAAACAAAAGGGGGGGGGGGGGGGCAAACGAAAATTTTGTTAACATCATGAGGGATTTTTTAAAACATTTATGTTTCTAAAAACACACACACACATATATATCGATCGGAAGAAAACATCGATCTTATAATATCGATGTTTGTGCTCGACACATCCGATGTTTTTCTGCCATCCCAAGGTGGGATGCCGCGGGAGTGAGGGTGCTCGCGATGCGATGCGATGCGCTGCGCTCCGAGTCTTTTGTACAGCCGCGTGGGACGGCGAACGCATCTCTGCGCGGGCGGTCTTTGCTCATACTGGCGAGCGGAGCGACGGGCTTGCATAATAGGGATCGCACGTGCTAAAGCATAATGCCAATAGTTCCAAGCAAGCTTATTGCTAACAAAAATATGAACCGATTCTAAAGCTGGATTTAATGCACATTTTCACAGATTTCTACGTTCCTCGCATTATTGTATGTTCGATTATAACATGACCCATTATAAAACACATGGCACATAATATTGTATAGTACGATAGTCATTGCATGTAACCGTTTTACGAATGTAATTAATTAATAATGATGACTCGTATAATTTTACAAGTCAATGATAAATTTGGGTTCTGAAAGTTTGAGAAACGTGCTCTATGTCAATATTGACGATTTACAAAAACCTCCAGGTATTGCGTGATATTCTCCCATTTCAAAATCCAGTGTTTGCGAGCGAAAGAAGCGAGAAATATTCGAGCACAGCATTGGATCGCTAAAGGCCACAAAACCGCAAATACTTGAGAAATGGTGAAGGCGCTTGGAAGGCAACAGCGGAGAGATGTCATCACAATAAAACGCTGAGTGAGTAATAACGAAAAACAACTGCTGGCGACTGAGCTAATTGCGAGAAGTCTCCAACAGGGATGTTAGGGATGGTTGGGACGAAGCTTTTGTAGGGAGAAGATACGGACAGAACGAGGCGACGGCGTGAATGATGTGTATTGTGTATTGTAAATTGTAGATGTGCAATGGCAAGAACGGAAGCTAGATGCACGACGGATGCTAATATTTTAGTGATGAATAGGGGCAGAGTATTATGACCTATAACATCACCAAAAATGATCAATAAAATGCTCTTAAAATATTTTAAAATGCCCTATAAGCAACTAAAAATGACGTAAAAAATGTTATCAAATATTTTTTTTAAACAACTCAAGCTGTTCGATACGTTCCTGATGTAATCGGGGCTGTTGCTATTCGTTCCAGTGAACTCAGCATTCAAACTCAGCTCTGTACTTTACCGCGAAATCTCTATCTAGTTATCCTGAATTCGGCTGAACTGACAATGGCACTGATAGGTGTCACATACTCAGAACGGCTGACATTATAACTTCTGAGAGAAGAAATCGAATAGGATACTAAGGAATTCTATGGAGAACAGTTCCTGCATCTCGTAAATATTATTTGAAGCAAGTACCATTAAAATGATATTAAAATCGATGAAATCAGGAACATGTGTATTAAAAATTACAGAAAAAGTTAAAAAATGACATATAAGCCGAAATCGACGAAAAATGAATGAAAATTACTTATAAAAATGGGCCCTTTACTTTGTCACAACATAAAATTAATTTCCATACTAAACGGCATTATTCTAAAGTGAAAAGAACAAGACATTTCATTAAAATCCGCTCCCTAGTGATCAAAATAGTGAATGCTGGGTATTTTCAACAGCAATAGTGCATTAGAGACTTGTGTTCAGTTTAGGAGATTGCGTTGCTCGCCAACGCTGGCAAAATCGCTACACACAATGCGGATTAAAATAGCAAATAAAAAGTTCTACGTTAATGGTGTTTTGTGAGCATCAAGCGATCTGAAGTGTCAAAATGTGCAGGTGAATTTAGTAACTGCAGAAGAATACCACTCCGGTTCATCTGGTTCAATCCGTCACCACGGTTTCAGTGTCTTGAGTATTATACATGCGTGGAGAGATTAACACGCACGCACATGCACGCACACACGCGCGCGTGCACACACACATGCACACACGCACGCGCGTTCACACACCTCCATATAATACTTGCATTCAACTGTGAATCAACAGGTCTTCCGAATCCAGAAACTACATATTGATATTTCACAACGAAAGAATGTAAAATTGCTTTTACAAGGTGTTACAGTACACAATCTTATAAAAGTGAGTTTCATGCTCATGGGTAAAGTTGTGACGTTCGTTCATAGTACATTGCATATCGTCACGCAAGCCGCTGAAACGTTTGTTGAATGATAGCGACTCGTTTAATAAACAGAAGAACCTTGGATTGCGAGCACAATCAGTTTTACAACCGTGCTCGTCATCCAAACCCCTAGCTTGAGTACTGAAGAGAATTTTCACTTAAAGAAATAATTGAAATACAGATGATCCGTTCATTATGCAACTGATGGTTCATAAAGAATTGATAAAAAATGATCTGTGCCTTACAGAGTAAAAATGTCTAGTTGCACCTTACATTGAGGGAAACGATTGAGTTTAGATGTAAAGAAGTGTTCATTGTATAGTAGCACTTTCACCTTATGGACTCACTGGAATCGTTTCGTGCCACGTTTACTAAAAATCTATCCAAAGACTGTGTACTTTAGTCTTCTTTTCAGGACGTCACGGAAATGTGATATTGTCATTGAAAATGTCCATTGTTCGCACTGCGTTACAGTACACAATCTTATAAATACGAGTTTCTACACCTTGTTCGAGCGGGGTTTTTCTACAAAATCTTGTATAGTCCACAGCTTATCGAACTATAAAACTGAGTGTGAGAAATTCGTTATAAGCACAATTCCGCTGCAGGGAAGGGAGGAGGGGGGACTCAACAGTTCTATTCGTATTGAAAAACTCGTATTGCTTGTATATCGAGTTACATCATCTTCAAAATTTTTGCTCGTCTCGCAAACCAAGTTACTCGTAATCCAAGGTTCTTCAGTATAACGCTACTAATTTCAGCTCTTTTCCAAAATACTACCTTCTCTGAATCCATCACGAATGATCAATCACCAACACCTCACATCATCCGTACAAATCTCACTTGCACATCCCAGAAATATTTTTAAACGACACTTCACTTGTTTCTTGCTCGCACCGTTAGTCATAATCTCCCGCATCTATCACTGTACCCCTTCCCTTCCCCACGCGACTACACAATGCTTACAGCCCACACAGAGCAAATGATATTTACCACAAAATTAAAAACGAAATATTTTTACGTAAACCAATAAATGAGTTGATTGACCTGTAACGACCTTCATTCTATCCTATGTCCAAATTCATCGCACGTTGTCCTTTTAAACTCGCTAGTTGTCTTTTACTAGACTGCTCTTCATTCCTCCCTTCACCTATCGTGAACAATTTCGAAAATGTGTACTTTGTTCTTCACACTTCACACACATCGTTCAATGTATAAATCATTTGCCGGAGAATGATGTCACGCAAGATTCTTTCCACGAACGAACGAACGAACGAACGAACGAACGAACGAACGAACGAACGAACGAATGGATGGATGGTGAATGGACAGGAAGTGGAATGCTTCTTCCGGAACCCGATCCCTCTCTCAGCTCCGCCTTCTTCCTCGCACTCTACCGCTGCGTTCCCGCACACTCCTTCCCCGCTCGCGCGTCGCGCAGCTTCCTTCCTTACCTTCTGCATCCGGCAGAGCGCCTTGCGCAGGCGCCGCAGCACGGCGTCGGGCGCCAGGCCCCACGCGTCCATCGCTCTCCGGCGCGAGGAGCCCTCGCGGAGGCCCTGCGACTGCCAACCTTTGCTCGGGGCCGGCCCTCGCGCTCGCCACCGCCCCCCCCTCTTTCTCTCTCTCGCCGCCCACGCCCCGCCCTTCGCCCCGCTGCGCGCCCGCGCGCCGTCCCTTCGCCGCACGTGCACCCAGCTCCACGCGCGTCGTGCACGGCGCACGGCTGGCTGCGCGACGCGACGCGACCACACATCCGAGGTGATTCGAGACCGTACTACGGGCAATGAGAGTACAGTTCACGGTGGACACTCAAAATGAGCGTTTTGTTCGTTGAGTGGCCGGACAGTTATTCACAAACTACCTGTTTTGAGAGCTCGGTGGCAATATAGTTACATCTGCAGCATCGTTGAGTGGTAGGCCCCGGGGTTCGACTCTCGACGGGCGGGAATTTTTGACAGTAGCTTTTGTATAACTGAGTGGAATTTACCCAGTCTGGAGGAAAATTCTGGCGGCCTGCTGCTCTAACCGGTAGTTTTCCATGGTTCCGATGAATTCTAGGCGACTGGCGAAGCAGTGTCTTAAAACCGAGCCACGGACCGTGTGCGTTCTTTCCTGCATCATTTCCTCCTCTTCGTACACACACCTTTAGATGCATTACACTGTCACACATGTCAGGATCTAAGACTCCGGCTGGGGCGCCGTTTCTCACGTTTCAGCGAGTAAGGAACCTAGCCAGTGTCCTGAATATAACTTGCGACAATAACAGTATTAATGATTTCAGTAGTTGATGCACCCATAATCCCTCTTTCTTTCACACACACAGACACACACTCACACCCACACACAAATAAATAATTTTTCTCGGAAAACATTCCTGTAGGCTGCATAAAAGCATATTGTTAACAGCGACCCAAACATGTATTCAGTTTGTTGTAACAACTCTGCGTTTTTACGTAACTGCATCGTCAAATCACTTGATTAGGCATCAGTTCGATCTAATGTTTCCCTTTTTTCATACGTATACTTTCATTCAATCTGCGCTACATTTTAGAGTTCTACGTCCTTTTATTTGGAGTGTATAACGGATGTTGCAAGTACCCTTAATTTTTTCATTTGCGCCCCCCCCTCCCGTCATCCCTTAAGACCACAAGTTCTTACGCAGCGCCCACTTCGACTTAAAAAACCATGAAAATGATTTCGCAGCATACTTTGATCAGCTTATTATTCACACTGTATCAACAGAAACACGGATATACATCATCAGAGCCCTGCATAATATATGTGTACATTGAAGCACGATCCCCAAGGCCCACAAGTAATTGGACACTCTTTGTACAAAAAAATCAGTTTGTTCCTTCTTCGGCTACACAACTACCAAATATTGTGGAAATATGCACTTTGACACGTTTCCCATTACTTAAAGAAGTACTCATTCCTCAATTATAAGTACGATCTACGAAATGCGGACTTCGAGAGACAACTTATTGCTTATTCTGTAAGAGCCGAGTATCAATCCAGCCTCAAGAGAGCCACGCGGGTGCCTCGTAACATACAGGCTACGGCGCTACCTTTCTTCTCCCGAGTATCGCAATTCGAAACTCGGTCGATCAATGTGGAATTTGTGGTGATGTAAGGGAGTTCGATGCATTTTACCTGAGGGTTTTCTCGTTTACCCTACCTTTCATCCTAACATTTCTGCATTGTCAGGTCGTTTCTTCATAATCATTATATCACTTATCCATCCTGGAATGGCCAAAATGCGCAAGTACTAGGATCATAATAAAGAAGATTCACACGTCAAACGAGGCCCTAAGGCATCCTCATGATGTGGAAGTTCTATCCAGGGGCTCGCATCACTGATGTTCAATCTACCTAAAGACTAATCGTTTTCTCCGTTCGGAATAGCGAGTGTCTCATTTAATGTGGCATCTTGAAAAGTCGAACAAAAATTAAATTCACCTCAAAGCATTCATGACTTATTTTACTTGGCGAAGCTCAGGCCATGAGACCTGCTCTTCCGCCTTGGCACGCAAATTTCTTCACCCTCCTTTTGCTATTTAGCAGCGAAAGAAAGAATCACTCCGGAGACGAAACTTGCAATTGGAATGCAGTTCAGTGCCTTCTTTTAGGGTCTTTTACATGTAGTGAAGCTATAACATGGGACAGGCAAGGAAGGCGTACAAAGGATTTTTCACACATAACATTCAACGGTTTCGATCCGATTTCAATCCGTGAACTTGGGGATAACAGTCCGATACGCTAACCGTTACATCAACGAAGCCGCAAAATGACCCCGACAGACAATCACGCACATAGACGTTCTGGACAAGGTGACGTACTAACCCGTATTCCCCGAAAATAAGCAATCGACGAGTTTTGTTATTGGCCGTTCTACCCGAGAAGTTGCGGCGCTGCAGACGCTAGTGTGTACCTGAACGGATAAAACTGTCGCTGTCTTTTTCTCGCGTTGCAAAGTTGCTCAATGAAACGTCTCGGCAGAGAAGAGGCTGCGTTCCAGAATTGAAGTCGGAGGAAAAAAGCAACATAAGGACGACTCACGGAGAATGAAAGGAAAAAATATTTAAAAAAGGGGGATGGGGCATATTAAGATTTAGGCACAGACGCATCAACGGCGAAGCAGAATCGATGATGGTGCGTTATCTCAGGTTCGCTGTAATTGAAATCTTGGATTTGAGAGAGAAAAAAAGGCATAGAGGCGAAATGGATTTACATGAATGAACAAATAAAAAGTTGCGCTCGTAATATTTTAAATTCTGTATGATGTACGAAGCTTAAATTTTATTATGACTGCTGAATTATCCCTTCAAATTATAATTATAAAATAAATGAAAATAGATTTGTGAGTAAATGGTGAACTCAGAGGAAATAAGGAGGTTAATACACGAATATCAAATTTACTAAAGTAGATTTTGATCTCTGCAAACAAATTCATACGTTGAAAATTCACTTTTGAAATATATTTATTTAAACAATTATGAATCACGTTTTTCGTAACAAAATTTCACTAGCTTTACTGTTTTCTTAGAAACAGTATTATGTTTCACAACTTTCTTAAATGTCAGCAGGCCTGATGCTATCTCCATCGCAACTCCAACTGTTGCTCCACGGGGACCTTGCTCACGGATCAAGCACAATAAACCACGCCACGTAACCTCCGTAGCCCCGATACTCAGGATCGAGTCCAGCGCTGGGCGCAATGAAATGTGCACCCGCGCGGTTCCCTACGGGTTTAATTACCGTAGGAACGCAGTACACATGAACCACGGCCACTGAAACGAATGCCGTGCGCGCGCGCCGAACACACACGCGGGCGCGCGCCAATGTCAGCGACGTGTTTATCATTAACTAGGCGGGCGGCAAAAATAGGCCGTCACCGGCGGCCGAGTCGCGTATTGTCCGCGATTTCCCGCGCGGTTGGCCGGCGTCGCGCCGCGCCGCGCCGCGCCGCGCCGCGCCGTTGACCTTGCGCTGTTGCGGCGGAGGACACACGCACTTGCTCGCATCGGGCGTGGAAACAAAGGCGCGTCGCTCTTCGCGGCAGGTGCGTGGCCCCACGGCCCGCGTCGACGACCCCGCCCCGCCAGCGAGGGTGATGGGATGGGTGGTGAGCGCATGGTCGCCGTATCCACCCTCCTTGTTCTCGACGCCGCTTCCACCGTCACTGTTGTCGCCGCTGCCGCTGACCCCGTGACCCGATGTCCTCGACAGTCATTGTTGTCACCGTTGTTGTGGTAAACCCTCGTTATTACGAACTCGTTTAACAAGAAATTCGTCAAACGAACAAAATTTGAGTCGCACCAAAGAAATGTACTATTGACGATATAATATAAAAATCGGATAACACGAATTTTTATAACAATAACATCGATTATTTCAGTCCCTTGGAATTCATGTTAACGAGGGCTTACTGTAATTCTCACCGTTGTTGTGGTGCTTGTGGTTGTCGTCGTCACAGTTGTAATGGTTGTCGTTGTGGTGGCTGCCTTCGATGTCTCCGTTGTGGTGGTTGTCTTCGGCGTCGTTGAACAAGTTGTGGTGGTGTCGTCGTCTTCGTCGTAGTTGCCACCGGCCGCCCTCATGCTTTGATTAAAACGTGACAACCTCATGCTTTGATTACTATTCCATCGCCCGTCCACCACAACTAACGTACCAGCAGCATTGTTAGTCTTCGTGACACTGCTTCCACCGACACACTTCGTGACACTGTTTCGTCCGTTTTGACAATGCTGCCGCCCATCCTCATGTAAATATGTTCCTTCCACCCAGACACATTCACACACTCATAAATGTAACCTTGCCCTAGTATTCCTATTCTCGCGCAAATTCTATTGTTTGTTTCATTTTAACAATCAGGCGAGATTGAATAAAAAGAGGTATTAATTTATGTTCTACATTCCACGGAGACTTAAAACAAAGAGAAGCTATTATCTAGTTACTTGGAGAATTGGTAAAGTGAAGCGTTTCTAATCTTAATAGAATATGCGTCTATTAGTTTGTTTGAAAGCAATTATTTTAAAAAATTATTCAAACTTGAAACAAGTTTGTCCTAGCTCATCACTTTCATTGCATAATTTTAAAGTCAAAACATGAATAATTCTACTGTCTTATTTAAAATTAGTTTCGACGTAAAAAGGGCGGCATGAAGGACGTCTAAACAGACCCACAGTAGCTGAGGCAACTACGTATTTTAATACGATTTCTACTGATACTGTTCCACATGCGTGTTCAGAACATTCAATTTTTCGTTTTTTGAATACAACGCAGTTTCTTCTTAGCAAACAACATATTCCTAGGTACCATAAGTCTATATATAAATAAAAAGGTATGTGCGTATGTATGTCACGCAAAAACGCAGAATCTACTCGACCGATTTCGCCGAAATTTTCACATTTCGTTCTTATTAGTAATGGGAGAGTTTAAAGAGTGGTTTGAATTAAATCGGATATTTGGGGGTGTTGCTGATAATTTATTCATTTATGACGACTCAAGTGAGGACTCTATGGACTCCTGGACTCTATGCAATCCACCGCACAGTGAAGGATTAAGCGCGACCTCACAGCAAACTAGTATTCTGTCCCTGCGAGTGTGAAATATTGGCTGGAATACTTGAATCTCGGACAAATAAATCCACTTTCTCCAAGATAGCGTAATAGCGAACGGATGCCCAATTTTGAGAGATAATGTTTTAACAATAGGATATCTGACAACCATGTCCAAATCAGGACATAGAACAAATCAATACTTGCTAGAATATCGACCATATATTAGATATTTTACGCAGCGCAGCGTAAAACGTGATTAACAATTACATGATCACTAGTGGGTGATGTACACTCAATAGTGAAGCATTGCCGGGTCCAGTAGTAGACAATAAATACAACGTTCAACCAAAAATCGCAGCAGAAGAGAACAGTCAAAAATCTTGCCTCTCACTTCGCCTACGCCGCACGTCCATCCTCGCCACTGCCCTTCGTCGTGCGGGCGTTGTACCTGCCGCGGGCGGTTTAATGAGAGCGAGCAAGCGAGCGGGAGGGAGGGCGGGCAGGCGTTTTTTCCCCTTTCTTCTTTTTTTTCTTTTTCTTTTTTTGCCGTTGCCGTGACAACAGTATCCGCCAGGAGACAACCCAATTTGGCGTCATAACAACTCGCACAAATTGCTGCTTCGCGCTTATTGGCTTGAAACGAGCAGGGAGAGAGAGAGAGAGAGCGAGGCGGGGAAGGGAGGGAGGGAGGGGAGGCAACAAAAGGTGAAACGCGGAGCGTCGGCTACGCGACCGCCTTACGTAATTTATCTGGCCCCGCTCCCGCCGCTGCGCTGCCCCGGCTGTGTCACCGCCCCCGTCGACGGCACGCGGACAGCGGGAGACGCGTCGCTATTGAAAGCGCCTCCGTCCCCCCCCCTTTGCCGCCGCCGCCGCCACCGAGCTCCAGCTCCGGAAAGTCGCCCTCCCCCTCGTTAAAAATCCTGTCGCGCCGCCAACTCCGTCGATATTCCAACTGTATTGAGAACACAGACTGATCGCTACGTGGGGTTAGTTCGACGTTGAATGATGTCGCAGGGGTGCAGGATACAGAATTGAAAACAGCGGCGGGTGCTGGACAAGAACGGAATAGGCACAGCAGGCAGAGGTTTAGCCTGCTATTGAATAGTATTGATCGTTCAAAAATATTTTTGACAACTCGGAGAATCTGCGACTGGACATTTCCAATCGGCTGTACGCAATAATTTAAATTGCGCAGAACTAAGTTAAACATTAGGTGATCTGCAAAAATGTCTCAGGCTTGAAAACTTCATTTACAATATTTAAACAAAATAGGGAAGCATATACTTGCATATTCCAGCAAATCGTCCGCACACGTCTCTTATGCACATCTCTTTTCCGCAAATAGCATTAAGTGGATATGACTGCAATTATGAGAAGTTCTTTCGAGTGTACTAGTTGGAGTGTGCCAGATCACGTCTCCAATGTTATAGACTACTTGATCAATCATTCTGAGTTCAACATCCAATGTTAAGTGTAGAGCCTTTCATTTGTACTTTTCTTCGTATTTCTTAAAACCATGTCTTCACTTTCCCTACCCTCTGAAAACAAGCAGTATTTCTCATCTTCTGTACGTTGATTGACCCTTATTATTGCAACTTATTCGTCGAAGTTCATAAAATGACTAGGAAAACGACGCGACACCTCGCAACCCAGTCAGTTCAACGCTATATAATTGTCGAATGGCAAAGCAAAGGAGCTCACAGGCTCAGTCGAGCTGTGAAGAACTTCCGTCAAATCCCCACCAATCAAACCCGTTACCGAAATGAACATCTTCCAAATACGTATTCTAAGTTCATCCAATTCGCAGTTCCCCCTCTCCGTAAGACGTTGCCCGTTTCATTACTCTGTGCTCCCCCTTCTCGCGTCCGTCTCCCGCTGTGTGCGCAAGTCGGGCAGCGACCGGGTCGCGCCCACGTGAGTGCACGTGCCTCCGGCGTGACAAAGGTCAGAGGAATATTGGAATATCTCGCAGGTTGCGCCGAGGCGTGCACTGGCTGTGCGCTAGCAGACAACTAGGTCTCGGCCTCCTCTAGACTGTGCTTCTCGGGAGACACCCGGCATCCGCTGCGTGGCATGAATCCAATGAGCGGGATTCCCTTCGTCGCCGCCGCCGCCGCACGTGGATGAATTGAAGACCTTGGAGCAATAACATGTGTAATATTACATGTATGTGTAAATTCTGTGAACATTGCTACGCGAGAAGATGAGAAAAGAAATGAAGAGACAAGAGGGATTTTAAAAAGCAGTGTGATATAGAAAAAGGTTTGAGGGAGTCGTTTTTAGCTTTATTTAAAAAAAAAAATGCCATAGGAATTGAGCGCAGAAGTTATAATTTGTGTGTTGCATGAGTTAGAAACAACCGAGAAGAAAAAAGATAAGTCAATTACTCTTTTATATCATGAATACAAACTAAAACTGTATTCTTAGTGAAAGAAGAATCAATAAATTATTTTTAGTATAGTAATTTTAGGTAATTATATGAAATATTTTAACACAATTCGTCCGATGTTTTTCACATGGAAACATTCCAGAGGTCATGTCCTGAGAATTGGTGTTTTATTGTGCTGATATATCATAAAAAATCGAGCATATCTAAATGATATATTTCGGTACGTCACACATGCTATGCCAAATTTCTGATACCAATGATATCTTAGTGTATTTCGGCGTCCCATAGATGTTAACGTTTATGCGTAACTGCGCTACTCAAATAGGATCAAAGTGAAATTACAATCCAATTTATTTTAAATAATATTCTGCATAAAAATTGCATATGACATAAAAACTACCGGGAGCGGTAGCTCAGTGCATCAACTGATGTCACTGCAGCGATTCTGACCGGGAGGTCCTAGGTTCGAGTCCTGACGGCGACAGGATTTTCGACACTAGCTTTTCAGCTAGGTCGAATTCAGTCGCTATCTGGAGGAGAATTCCAGCGGCCGGCTGCTCTGATTGGTAGTTTTCCGTGGTTTCTCCGATCACCACCAAGCGAATGCCGGAGCAGTACCCTATCAAACGGGCCTCGGACCGCGCGCGATCTGTCCTTCCTCTCCCCTTACACACACATTTACACTAACATGCACTACACTACCACATATCCCGGGAGACCGGTCGGGAGCTTAGAGATTCTCCCGACTGGGGCAGTGCCCCGCTGTTGGGAGAGTCCTGGTAAGGGGGAAACCCCACTAGCCGACGGTAAGTCGGCGCCGGATCTCGCCATCCAGCGGGGGAAGATCACCGCCATCTCCCAAGAAAAAAAATGCACTACACTAACGGGTCTAATGACCAGAGCAGTTGACGCGCCCGGAAACATGAATAAATCAATCAATAAAAAAATATAAAAACTGATAAACAAATATAACATTAAATGCAATTTTAATGTACACAATCGAACAAAACTTTTACTACAACGGTTATCAATGATTAATGAAGTGTCAATACTTGGTTTGTAAACTTCTCTGTGATCGGTCAAGAACCTGTATCGTAATGAGTATCATTATGCAACGCGTTGCTGCCATCAATGACAGGATTATACAATGGGAGTAGGAAAAACTGTTATTAACGTCTCCACATGTTTATTACTTTGCCAATGATAACAAGAGAATGACGTGCCGCATCAAAATCATTTCTGTCAGCACTCTTTAAAGAAGTTTGTTACTTTTCCATTCTCCTTCGAAGAATTCTGCTCTAAAGAATTTTCCTGGCATTTTTAGAAGAGTTATGTTTTTACATAAGAAAACTTGTTTAGCATTGTATTTTCTCTCTTTTTGATACTGAAACTGCTCAAGCACACGGGAAATATTTCCAGTTCATGTATTACACTTCTTTTATGTATCTACTTCTCGTACATACGTACAATTAATTTCTCCTTACATGGATGTAGTTTTTACGGGCGGGATTTTAGGATAATTTATTGATACCAAGAACGTTATTTTTTTAGTGTGGGTATGGTGACGTCATTCAGCCGATATTCTAGGAGGACTCTGTTACACTTCGATAAATTGACAAATGTTAACAACCTAAACAATTTAACTTATCTTCAGATAAATATCGACCGTACCAATCATAATTATAGCAAACATACATGTTCAAGAGAAAACAATGAAACATTACTGGCATTATTCAAATACTTTCGTTTCCAACAGAGCTGGTTCGCATCAATAAAGATTTATTATTATTATTATTATTATTATTATTATTATTATTATTATTATTATTATTATGTCAAAATAATCTATTCTATATGCTCTATCATGTTTGAAATAGCATTCAACATCAAGACAGTGAATTATAATGTTATCACAGAAGTTTGTAAGAGGCAGAATTTCGAGTTCATGTTAACGTTTAATTAAATGACTGCGAGCGAGGCCTCAAAGGCCGCGCCTGGTCCTGCGGAGGCGCTGCGATGGGGCGGCCGTCAGAGGCACGCACGCGGCGAAGAGGCGCTATCACTGCGCGCATCGGCTGTCGGAAACGCCGCCCACTCTAACGAGGCGCTCGCGGTGCGCTGCTCGGCCTGCTATCCGAAACGCCTCCAGCCCCGCCCCCTCCCGTGCCGCCCCGCTTCTCTTCTGCCATCCCCATCGCTGCCTCTGCCACCCTGCCTCTGCTCTACCGCGCCGCCCCGCTGCCATCCGGTTGAGCTCGGAGGAAGCATTGCTGCTGTCTCTGCAGCGACCCTGTCCGGGTGGTGCTAGGGTTCAAGTCCCCACGGTGGCGAATATTCCACTCTAGATAGATAAGTCCAATGTCTGGAGGTGAGGGTGGCTGCTCTGTTCGGGAGTTTTTCGCGTCTTCTTCGATCAATACCAGGTGAATGGTGAAGCAGAACCCTAACAAAAGATCCACGGATCGGGCGCGATCTTTCCTTCTTCCTTGTCCAATCCTCTCCTCTTTCACACTTACATGCACCACACTTTTTTCTACCAAACCAAGTTTGTGGGGTGGTTAGAGCATAGAGTAAACCTCTTTAGTCTATGGTTAGAGCTTGTCCCAGAAGGGACGGTGCTACGACGGGGGAGATACCTAGTGAGGGCAGATTCCCCGCAATCCTAAGTATAGGACGGCACCGGATCGCATCATCCAACGATAAGGGAACACCTGCACCCCCGCGTGAAGAATTCACTACACTAACGGGATTAATGATCACAGCATTCACGTGCCCGAAAGTATTAATCAACAGCCCCCCCCCGTCACTGCTCTGCCTCCGCCTCTGCTTTGCAGTCGCTCTGAGGTCGCCACGAAGCAGCCCACGCTTAAGTTCTGCCACCCACGTCTCTCACACCGCCCCGCCTTTGCCCCCCCTCCCCCTGCCGCCGCTGCTTCGCCATCGCCCACGCGCCTCTCGTGTTTTCGCCGCTCTCACTTCCGCCCGGCCGCCCCCGCCCCCGGGGAGTATGTGCCAGAGCACGCGCGCGCAGGAAATCCAACTTGCGAATCACTCGTCGACGACCCGTTCACCTTCTCGGTTAAAGAGATTCCAGCCCTCGAGTGGTTCCTCGGCGCGGGTGGAACTTCTGAAGAGGCGACCGGCGAGGTGAAAAGCACTTGGGGCGTCGCGTTAATACGGGCTTCGGATGTCGATATGGGTTCGAGAGGGATTTTGAGCGCGTTCTGGGAATTGCCAATGAAATTTTAAGGATCGCTTTAATTATCACATATAAATGATTAGTCGTGTGGTGCGTTCATTTTCCCTTCCTAGAATCGAGGTTAAATCCCTCCATTTATGGTAGATAAAACTCGATGAGACTGGATTTTCTCGGCATTTACGCATTTGTTTTCCAGGCAATTATTTCAGCAAAATCTTATAGCTTGTTTCCCAAGATGAACTTTTACATTTTTTGAAACCGGCACCTGACCAGTCAGAATCTTACCGATTTTGCAATAAAAATAATATTTCTATTCAACCTATCCGTTACAATGAAAGTGTATAAATAATGTGAAAAACCCTAAACTTTATCGATAGACCTTTAGTAGTTTCACTCCCCTTGGCAATAAATATAGTGTGTTGCATAAATGCTAGTATTTACTAAAGAGAATATCAAACACGTTCTCCAAGCTCAAATATAATTATTCAGTTAATAAACGTATTTCTCATATATAATGAAATACCCCAGTCGAATATAACTTGAGAACATTTCTGCATTGTTCCTACCGAACGCATCTGTGAATACTATGTTTCGTTAGAATGTAAGGTTCCACTGCAATGACTCTGCTAAGGAAATCCCGACTTTCTCAACGTAATTACAAATTAGTTCCACCAGAACGAAAGGAGGAAAAAAATACGGACATTTTCCTTTAGAATGCATACTATAAAATTTTAGCGCAAGGAAAAGTCAAACGTATATCTGGGTGATTCACAAATATTTTACAAATTTCGCGCATGCGATCTTAACACACGCATACGACAAAAGGTTCGTAAGGACATGTGTCCCCATTAAGCTTTGTTTTCTCGTTATTAATTTATTAATTAATACTTACAACAACTCGTAAACAACTCATAACAAGTGTTCGAAATGTCCTCCTCTTGTTTCTAGACACCATGCTCTCGTCGAATCGTGGACTTTCGCATCCTTTCAGATACTCGTGGAAAGGATTCGCAGGCTTCCATGACACGTAGTTTATAAAGAGATTCTTCATCCGAGAAGTCTTCTGCATGAACATATTGTTTAAGGTGCCGGAGACAAAAAAAATCACAGATTTGAGGCGGGAACACGTGCAGGCCATGGAACTAGTCTACCCCTACCTATCCAACTGTCGTGGTAGATACAAGCCAGCACATCTCGAATAATGAGACTAAAATGAGCTGGAGCCCCATCATGCATAAAGCACATGTTGTGTCTTATTTGCAGGCACACATCTTTTTGTAGAAAATCTAGAAGAGCGTCCTTGTGAGACGTGCTGCGAGAATATATGGATCTACCACACAGTCTCCTACAATTCCAGCCCCCACGCATTAATCCTCCTGTCTAGACAGAAAGCAGGCGAAAGGCTTTGCACACGTTGAATATGATACGGATAAATGTGCTGCTCGTGAAGTATCCTCTATGTTGTACTTACACTGAAAAAAAGGATACCATAATTGCCAACAAGATTTCAATAGTTACACAAAACCTTCGTATGCAAAACAGATACCTTGTTGCTTTATTCCCTTTCCTAGTTTCAACAGCATCTAAGATTGCTGACCTTCATAGACCAACCTTGATGGACCAACCGGCCCGTGATTTCTGAGAGGTTGATGTTGCTTCATAAACGGACCTGTCGGCCTTATCAAGCCTAATCATGTTGCAAAGCACTAGCTGGCCACAGCAGCCAGGTACCTTATCAGATTAATTCCGTATTGAAGAAAATAAACATTGAAAAACATTCAACATCTGTTAAACACACACACACACACACACACACACACACATATATAATATGTGTATATATACAAATCTATATATATAAAAGAAAGTCGTGTTAGTTACACTATTTATAACTCAAGAACGGCTGTACCGATTTGGCTGAAAATTGGTGAGCAGGAAGCTCAGAGCCAGGAGACGGACATAGGATACTGTTTATCCCGTTCGACAGCGTTCCTGTGTGAGAACGCACGTTTTCGCACGTTTTCACGTGATTTCGCATGTTTTCGCGTGAAGGTACTTAACTGAAGTGCAACCTATGCACCAAAATACAGGAACAATAATGAATGATTAATCTACTTAATTTTTTATTTGTATTTTCTAATAAACAATTTAACTTAATAAATTCCAAAATCTGCTTATTTATTGCCTTTAACAGCCGGTCCCTATGATTACAGCTTTGTATTTCTCTCTTAAACAAAAATCAATTCCAAAAAACGCTCTGCTACGTAATAGATTTTTTAATTATCTATTTAATATCAGAGCGTTTTTTAAAAATTCTTCTTTGTTTGAGAGAAAAACACAAATCTGCAATTGCTTTATTATCACGAGTGCAACAAGGATAGTACAGTTTCTCACAGTGAGTGCGACGCGAGAAGAAGACGGGACCGGCTGTTAAGGCGGAACAGAGTTCGCCGGGTCAGCTAGTATATATATATATATATATATATATATATATATATATATATATATATATATATATATACATACATATATATAATACATTATTTCAATTACGTAATACACATGATGCGATAATTATGACTTTATCAAGCAAAGAAAACATAACTGTCATTCTTGCTCAAAACGGGAAAGAAGTTTAATAATTATATTATTTTCCGTCTGTGCTGTTACACATGTAAATATAAATGTAGAAAGGCAGACTAATTACGTTATATATTTATCAGCTTCCAGTCCCAGGCCCTCGGCGGGCTCTTGGAAGTGTGTGTGTGTGTGTGTGTGGGGGGGGGGGACAGGAAGTTGCACGCGCGCCTCAAAGCTTGCTGCAACCTGAGTGCTACGCAATATTATCTGTTCATCCTAAGAAAAATTCTGATTTAAAGAAGTATAAATGTAAGTTCACTACATAAGAACTAATTTGAACCATCGGTTGTTAAATTAACCTTGCATCAAAACTACTGCAAGGAGAGCATGCGTGTTGCTGGCCGATAAGGGCCTGATATCAGCTGAGGATTGACGAGGAAGTGTGTGGGAAGCGGAGCGGCTGTTGGACCGCAGCGCCGCGCCGCCGATCTGATTCAGTTCAGTTTGGAAGGGCTATGAGAGTGACTGGCCTTTCAAGAAAATTTCTTCGAAGTGGCGAAAAGCGCATCGTTGTGAAAGTTTTCAATTTGTTATTGTAGAAAAATACGTCGTTGGCAACGCAAATCGTTGAACGTACTATGAGTTCACTGGTAAGTACCGTATTGAAACTTATAGTGCTGCATCAGTGTGGATTATAATCTAAAGGATATTGGTGAATATCTTTTAATAGGTGCGAGGATACAGAGTCTAAAATACCTCTTTGAAGTGAAAATCTTATTTCATGGGAAGTAAAAGTTCGAAAGAAAATGATACCTTCATGTACACCGCCTATTTGAATTCAAACAAGAATTGTCAACCAAGATTAAAAGAGAATGGTGGAATGGAATTGCAACTTTTAGGTACGTATATATTTCTATCATGAGTTGTAATAATATAAAGGCATAGATTAGTTTGTATTTCTATAACCTACAAAACTTGGCCATTAATCCAGCTCAAAGTTATTTTAATGTAAATTGTAAAATTCCTCTAAAAGCTTATGTCGAACAAGATAAACGATTATTTCGTTTTACATAATCGGTTTGAATCCTTTCAATTCAAATTCTAATGTTAAGTGGATATGGGGCTTGGCGTCCAAACTCATTATTTTGCATTCCTTTGTGCATTTTTTAATAGTAAAAAAAGTACCTATTAAAAAAAGTTTATTTGATTAGTTTTTAATACTCAATTAAGCATTGCAAATGTGTATTAAAATGTAAAGAAAAAATATTTATTATGTTGCCAATTCATTGAAATAATTTTAATATAGTCTTGAAGTGTCATTAATGGCAATTAGAAATTGTAGAATTAATTGTTGTGTAGTATTCCCATATGTTATAAGTGTACAGAATTTTGATTACTATATTTAAATTGAGACTAAAGCCTATCATGTTCTCTAAATAATTGAACAAAATAATAATGCATTCCTCGGAAAAAAAAAAACACCCTGCTGTAAAACACTTTCTATTTTTTTATTTTTCAATAATTATCACTTTAATTATATTTTCAAATACTATTGTATTTTTCAGGTAGTTTTGGCACAGGTGATGGAAATTGGTCATTGAAACAGGTGATGGTTCATCGATGCAGATATTCATGGATATTGTTAATTCTAAATGGCTATTGCATTCTATAACAAGATCATGAACATGTGTTTGAAGGTGATGCCAATATACATTTTGCTAATTTTGCAAGCATCATGGACTTTTGTGATTTCATTCGTATTTAACATTCACAAATTGTGTATACATTAATGGTTCAATTATTTTAGTGGGTATCATTTTTGACCAGGCAAGTTATTTTAAAATTCCCATTAGGTAATAAAACTTGTATTATAATTCTGTTGTAGTTTCAATGTGTACTATTTAGTAGTGCTCTCAGAATGATTACAAATGAGTATGAGTAATATAAAAAATTCACATTCCCACTAGAAAAATGTCATTAACTTCAAAATGCTGTTTTTTCAGGACATTGTTTTACAACTAGAGTTATGAATCAAGTTCATGGAGTGTGACTATTTGTAATTTTCTTTTGAAAGATTATTAATTTTTACTTCGGTTTCCAAGGAAAAAAGGTTTCAAGTTTTTTCATAATTTAGGGTTCTCCACAGTGTGCTGTTTGTGGCAAATAGTACGGATAACACTGCATTCTCAAACATGCAATGATTTTGGCTATTATTCATCTTCAAAATTGCCAGAGAAAAATATCTCAGATTGTGTTAATGATTCTTGGGCAAAGAAATGTCATTACTGTTGTAATAGTGTTGACCTTGATAATTTTCTGAAACATTTCCCTTGTCAAGTGAATAAAATACTTTCCTCTTGAAATAAAACAATTAAATATTACTAGACATGATTCTCGTGCCCTTTAAAATGCTAAAACCTGCATACATATGCCAAATAAAATTTGACAAAATATGCACAATCAAATTTTAGCTTGGTATTTTTTTTCATTGTCTTTTGAAACAGGAACACTAAACAATTTTTCAAAATTTTACTCAGTCAAATTCATCCTTTTGTGAGAAATGAATCTTTTTGAACATTCTACTACATCACCAGATGTAATTGGAGCATATTTGTAAGATGAAATCTGAGCCAATATGAGGTCAAATTTTGCATTTTCTGCTCTTGAATCTCAATTTTTTTTCTTTAAATTTCATAAAAGTTTTAAATTGAATTTGAATTTACTGGTTTTTATAATTTTTCCTAGTCAGTCACACTTGCATGTCCAAACACAAATTTCAAAGACATTGTAATATCTTCAACAATATTTAATGACTTCAATAGAGGTAATCCTGCTGTTTTCAATTTCTGAATTGGTATAGGCAATTTTACAAAATTTAATTAAATATGCATTTTTATTTTATTTTTTATATACATGGTTTTATAACATATTTTATTTTATTTTTTTTGCATGCAAGCAGACAGAGTCTGCACCTAATTATTTTCCCTTCCCTTGTATCACTGTCAGTTACCAGTGATACTGAGTAGTGATCTATGTGTGTGTGAAATTAATCAATAGTATTCGAAGAATATAATCCTAAATTTTGAAGCAAACCAGAAAAGTATGCATTCAACAAAATAACTTGCCAAATTTAAAGTCACTTCAGAACTGGTTATTAATTTGCTAAGAAAACTTATTATTTGACTCATCCAATAAAATGAAGGCCAAGCATTTCGTCCCACGCTAAAGTGATGAGTCTTCTCCCACCTTACACAATACTAAAATTATGATTGATCCCGACCTCTCACTATATTTATTCGCTTTTATTGAGTGCACATTCTTGTCCACAATTTTTTATTGTTGCATTCAGGTGATAATAACAATAGTTATGATACTAACTTGTTGGGAGTGTAGGATTTGTAAATGCAGGCCAATGAGCTTATTCATTGTCAAATGGGCAAAGAGGTTTGTAAGCAATGAGATTGATTCAAATTGCAGACCCAGCAGGTAAATCAATGCTGGGCAATACATTTTAATTCCAGTTTTTAAATTAATTTAACTAATTTAATTTGATTTTATAGTATGTTTGTACATTTAGATTACAGAAAATGAAATAACAGAAGTAAAAAATATAAATATGATTTATGTTGGTGTTTTCTTCCATATACTTTTTTGATTTTAACAGTATGTAAACTATTTATGAATTCATTATAATTGTAAACTAAGTGTTAATTTTATGTAGATGAATTTTGTGCTAGTGAATGCATGAACCATAAGTATAATGAAGGGACTAATAGAATTGAACTTTTAGTAACCAAAATTAATATAAACATAAAACAAGAATATTAAATTTGTAAAATGAAAGGTTAAAAGAAATAAACAACAAATACATTCGAAAATAATTTTCAGCTACATATTTAGCCATAATTTAAATAAATCTTGGCGTTTTTATAAAATAAATGTGAATTAAATTTGGTTTTTTGGGGATCAGTAATAAAAGTTGCTATTTAAATGTACTTGTGAAACAGTACAGTGAAATAGTTTTGAAACAGTTATAAAACGTTTTTAAAATAATTTTGAAACAGTTATAAAATATTTTTGAAATAATTACTAATGACTGTAAACATGTTCTTAGTCTCCTTGTGTATTTAATCCACCTGATCACATAAATGATTAAGTGGTACATCAATGTTTCATTATCATTTGTTAGCTATTAAGTTTATGTCAATATATTTCATTCTATTGTGAGTTATGTTATATTTTACACATTTTACTTTACTAAATAAATATTTTAATGTTAAATTCTAATATTTTATTTTTAGGTACAGGCTGTTTCAGAATATTCATTATATGTGTGTGTGTGTGTGTGTGTATGTATGTATATATATATATATATATATATATATATATATATATATATATATATATATATATATATACACACATAACATTTTCATTCAACAACAATGCAGGCATATTGATGTATGTATATCTACCGTAATAACAGTCAGACTGCTGAATTTAAAGGCTTTTGAGGCTTTTTGTGAAATTTAATTATCACTAAATGCATAATTTTTATGCAGTTATTTCCGTTTTTACGGTGTCTGGTTGTGTAGGTAAATATACAGATCTGTTGTTGGATCAGAAATAATGAATATTCTATTAATAGCAAGTACTACGTATAACCCATCCTATTCCCGTCAACGATCAGTAATTGTAACACCAATAAGAAATGCTTCAATATGGCAACACGTACGGCTGGCCCTTCAACCAGTATAGCTGTGCAAGCCGACACGGAAGGCCGGCTCCTTCTATCGGTTTGGCCCGGATGCGTCATGACGGTAGGCTGGATCCTCCAACCTGTATTGCTCGCTTATGCCGAGCAGATAGCCAACTCTTCCAACAAGGTTGCTTGGGCTCGGCAGCTTCTACCCGTGCACTCTGACAAGGTGAATTCAGAGGAGTGCGACAAGGGACTCTTTACGATGCAACTTTTCGTTCCAACTATCTCCGTCACGAAACAGCAACAGTGAACCTGGTTGGGCCTATATTATCATGCGTTCCCTTGATGCAGTATAATGGATCAGGTATACTGCAACTGTTCTTTTTTCTCCGTGAACCCTTATATATAAGCCTTATATATAAGGCTGTAAGGGAACGCCGATACTGGTCAATAATAATAATATGTTGCTTCAGCGTTTTTTATCAACTACGATGAGCAAAATTTTCAAACTTCTCTCATGTTCCCGTCAGGCGGTGACGAACGCATTCCTAGCGGCGGCGCAGCGAACCATCTGTCGTTTCATAACCTAACTTTTTTAAATTTTATAAAAAATTGGAATTAAATAAAATGAAATATTAATATAAAGATAATATAGAGATACTTTATCGGCTTGTATAATATTTTATTAATATAATTGAATTTTGATGTTAATTTTAAAGAAAAAATAAAAGTTAAACTTTTACACACAAAAACAATCTGAAAGAAAAAGATTCCCAGAGCCAAAGTTACCAAGTCGATTTTATTGGTGTCTTCCATTTTCCTAGTCTGATGACGTTTCCAGTGGATGGATGACATAAATGTGATCATGAGAAGTAAATGATGTAAGATGTATGACGTCTTAGATGCAGCAAAGATTGGATAGTGCCTTAGATGTGTAGTGTTTGTAAAACGAAATCCCTCTACTACTACATTGTGAAAACACCCTGCCGTCGCGTTGCTGATTGAGGGTGCTAGCCACCGATGCGAGTAATTTGACAGCTCGTGTTAAAAAAAGCATGGCTAGAGGGTAACTGAAAGAAAAATGTTTTTATGTATTGTTTTGCAATCGTTTTGCAGTCCTTTACCGGATGCGATGACTGAAGACTAAAACCATTACCACTGGAGCGTGTTTGATCGCCAGATCCTAGGGTTCGAAACCCGTTAAGAGTTTTAACACCAGCTTCATAACTGAGTCAAATTCACCTCCATTTTTTCGGGTCAACTCCGATAGGTTTTACACGCGCGCGTTTTCGTAAGCCGTGGAATACCTACCCCCATTCCTTTGCCAACATTACTTGAATTAAGAATAAATGATAGCAACGAACGTTGAAGACAAAATCTGATAATCAGAAATGTTCGCTCCCGTGTAATAAAAATTATTTTGCATCGAAAAACGAACTACATATTTGATATAAAATTTCTTTTGTCAAAATAACCAAACTCCCCACTCCTCGTGCATCTAGCGAAGCAAGGGCTCAAGAAAACGTTCGCGGGTAATATTTTTCCTTAATTTTTTTCCGACCAATACCAGGACAATACTGGAGCGGTACCTTAAGAAACAGCGAGATCTTTCCTTCTCTTCCTTGTCCCCTCTGTTTCTCTTACACACATACACTGACAAGTCCTACTCAACCACACATGTGAGGAGACCATAGCACAAGTCGCGCCCGGAAGAAAAATATAATCATTCAGTCTTTTATTTTGCAATCTCGATCCATAGCGTTACCGCGATAATGAGGTAAAGAATGGTCCTAGACGCTAGAGGAACGAGAGTTTCCAATTAAGATATTGTGTAAGCTATTTGTGCCACTTCCACCAGTTGTTGCAATATTGAAGCAATTTGAGGAATGGTATCATTATGGATATGTTTACGAAGTTATACAGGATATACTTTTCTAATTTTCGAATCAATAAAATGTCTACAAAAGTTAACATACAAATTCTATAATGTGCAAATATATTCTAAGTATAAATATAAAACGGTAATCATTAATCATTTTCTTTCAAACTCGCACAGATTCAGAAGCTGTTGCTTTGTTATTAATCTATACAAATGTTGACTGGAGAAAAAACTTTCCTCCTACAAAGTGTTACAATTAAACTATTGTTTTTTTCCTGTAGATGGATATCTGTGATTAAAATACATTCTTATCAGCACAGAGATTTCTCATTAAAAAATAGCAAGAAATCTCTGACGCAATAACGAAGGAAAATGCAAGACGGCCGCTTGAAATGATATTGAAAACGTGACAGATAGACAACGTCAATGCTTGAGTGCAAGTAGCATCCTCGAAAAAAAATGAAAATGAGTTGACTTAAACGTTTCGCATCTTCAATTCCAAGTTTCAGAAAACCCTTAAATAACGGAGATCTCATGATGGACTGTTATTGATAGGACTTCTCCACTTACGAGAAGTGGCGATGCAGGTGTGGACTTTCGTCGTGGTTTGGAAGTGGCGAGGAATCGTCCGAGAAGGACGCCTTATCTGCGGCGAACGTGCTCCGAGATAAGAGGCTGAGAAGCTGAAGTCGACGTGAGATACAAAGACGCTGCGCATCAAGTGTGAATTTCCCTGATCGTCCTCACGAACAGTCGTGAGATTGAGAGAAAAGTGCGTATTCATCACCAGTTGGAAAACTGGATTTAGAACGAAAACGATTTCTTCGTTGAGCTCAATACAAAAATATTCACGTAAAATGACATCCATAGAAGAAGTAATTCAAGGCGTTGTCATTGCCAACAATATTGTTTAATTCAAGAGGTGCTTTTGATGGTTTAGTCATCATCATCAGTTTTCTGCTATTGAGTTTTCGAAAAACTTCATTTAAAGTAATTTGAAGGTACCCACCCCCAAATTAAAATATCGGTGCCAACTTCAAGGTGCCGCGACATCAGCCAGATCGATTTATTAAAATTAATTGTAGAGAAAATCGGCTGAACGGTTTAGCGCTAGTGTTGTTGACGGACGGACTGACAAACGTTTTGACGTCATAGAGGAATTATTGATATGCGTAAAGCAACAGGATATCTTCCGCTTCGGAAGAGACAAGATAGGTGACAACACTTTTATCAATCCAACTGTCTGTTGAGACAGTATCATAGTTGCAAGCTACCTGTTAAGCTCCTAACATACGTTCAAAAAAATTCTTCTCGAGAAACTCCTACCAAGCACGGTACTTCAGTTTGCTCGCGGAGGTCCTGGTCATCTACAGGCGCCGACAGTCGTCCGTTGAAGTTGCTGGACTGCGATCAGTTGGGGATGAATGCCGAACAGTCCGGGATCTCGTTCCCATAAGACACCTAGAGGCAGAAAACCCCGTAAGCCGACGCGAAGCTCTGTGCGGGATCTCAAGATCCAGCGGGGACCGAACGCCGCCATCTTCCCGGTTATAACTTGCACTATACTTAAGGGATTCGTGCCCTCGCTGGTTGACGCTTACAGAATCAATATTTATAGCTGAACCGCTCGCAAAAAAATCAGCATGGCGGACGTACCTTTGGTAAAGTCTCGGAGGCTGCCCCCACCCTGTGGCATCTGAGATTTCCCCTCTCGGCGATAAGGAAATGCGTAGGCGACAAGGAGAGGCGACTGCAAGACGCAGCGATCGCGCTGACCGTCACTCGTCATCATTGCTCCCTTCGTCAAAAGAGAACCCCAGGAGTGTCCAAAGAAATGAATACATCGTTTGTTGGTCCATCACATTATCTGAATTATTATGTCGCCTCTATTCCCTACACATGCTCGCAGTATTTCTTCCATTATTCAGCACTGTATTGTGCAAACGCTTCTCTGCAAAACGTTTCCTTTTCTTTTAAGGATGCACCAATTTCTGCTGCCTGGAGACCTTTTATGAATCCCCAAACAAGTTCTATTGGATTTAGATCTGGATGGTACGGTGGATGACGGAGAGGAATGTGGCCATGTTCAATGATTATTTGATTTACGACCCATCGTTTTTCAGTGGATATACTTTGAATTATTTGTAATAATTGGTCTTTTGTGAATAACAGCAGCTACTGTGTAAAGCACACTGTCACTGCTCACTAGCCACGGTCAAACAGAGACTGGAGATCGAAACTCTTCTTCAAAACACGGTTTATTTTCTGTTGATCGTTTGGACAAACTCTACTGTAGAATCACGTAAGCTGCCTTCCGTCTGATCCTTCTCACTCATCAGTTTGTTATCGCCAAACTCGCAGTGTTGAATTACCGCGCGACCCACGAGAAAAAGACAGAGAGAGAGCTATGTTGTGACAAAGAGCGCAGGCAGGCGGGGAAATATTAGGAGCTTCGGAGGAGAGTTCGGGCATGGGCAGTGGAAGGTTTTTTCGAGAGTGGTAGAGCAATAGACAGTCATTCGACTTGCACCGTGCAAAACCAACAGCGATTCCGGCGAAACGCGGAGCGGTCCGCAAGTCCCAGAAAGTGGAGCGGCCGCAAGCAACCTGCGAGCGATTGGCGCTTCGGAGGCGGCGCAGGCAGGCGGAGCGCCGGGAGTTGCGTTGGGCCTCGCCCAGCGGCCGCGCGCGGGTGAGGCCCTCGCACAATGCGCCTGCGGGCACAAGGGCGCGCGGAGGGCGGAGGGCGCGGAGGGCGAAGGGCGGCGCTGCACGAGAGAAAGCTGCCGCTGCGGAGCGCCGGCCACCTGCGCCCTCCCCAAGGACGTGCCGCCCCCACCCTCGCCCCAGCTCACGGGCCCCGCCCCCGCCGTTACTTAAGACCTGGGGCGGATCCCAGAGCACGTGCGTTGCCTTGGACCCACAAATGTTTTATACCTCATATTTGCTAGTGCTCCGATTACGTAATACTTAATAAAATTATTGTATTGATGAATGGATTATATATCGCATAACATTGTTTGTAAAGGGCTTCCCCAAATGAAAGCGAGACTTTTTATCTGTAACAATTATTGGAGAATTGTGAATATTCAGGAAGTAAGACTAATGTATGGTTGACATATCCACCCACATCCGCATATGCATACGCCACCTTGTTTGTTCAGCAATTGACCCAATTCTTTATGGCTGTGCTATCCCCCCCTCCCAGTGAAGCATGTCCGTCAGCAGAAACCATGGCACGCATGAGCCTTATTAGACGATGTGTTGTCGTAGAACCCAACAACCCTATTTGACAAGAGACTAGGCCGCTTACTGTTCTGAACAATTGGAGTTTGTTAATATTGTACAGTCTGTGATTGCTTTGGCAATCCCCCTGCGTCCAGCCAATCCAAAAGTAATGGACAGTTCTTGTCTGAGCTTCGCATCAGAATACGCAAACGTGAGCTTCGCATCAGAATACGCAATTCCATTAACATTTTCGTACGACGAAAAATTCCGGTACCACTAACACCTTCTGCATTCAAAAATTGAATCACTGCTCGCTGGGACCGTGTGAACGAATGCATGTTGTGATTGTAATCAGTATAACGAGCTTTTGCATGAGTAAACAACACACTTCGACGAGCCACCGCTCTTACGTTCTAGGTCACCAATTACGATACACACAGAGCTCTAAGTTGTAATGCTATGTCGCCATCACAATGTATTTCATTTGGACAATCGTGTATAAAAATCTATGATACAAAATAATCTCAAAAGAAATTTATTCACAATAATCACGTAATTCTGTACGTGTCCCCTCCCCGTAGGGAGTTTCAGAAGCTACTGCTGCTGGCGACTTGGCTCGGGGTCATGGAGGCAGGACGTCTACGCGATGCAAATGGGGGTTACCGACTTTTTCTTAGGGAGACCTGTCGATTGCTTTTCATACAGGGAGACCTGTCGGGTGCTTACAGGTTGTCCAGGCCGGGGCGGAGACATACTATTGGGAGATATCTGGTTGGGAAAAACATGTTAGCCGACAGGTAGGTCGGCGCCTGATCTTACCATCCAGGAGGGAAAGATAACAGCCACTTCCTGATGAAAAACTTGCACTATGCTTACGAGACTGATGATCTTAGCTGTTGACGCGTCCGAAATCATCAAATCAATCAATAAAGCAAGAGTCATGTTTAGCATTTCTCGTCTCATTACCGACACTTCCCATGCGACATGCTATACGGATGCTCGTATTGGTAAGAAATATGTGAATTGTGGGAATTCTGATGTGGTGTTGTTGACGTTCTTATGAGAAGAAATAAAAGAGGTCATCTTCGTCAACATATTAGTTTTATTAAGATAGCCGGCTTTCGACGGCTTTGGCGTCTTCGTCAGTAAGATACAGAAAAATATATCAAAATTATAAATAAATACAAAATAAGATAGAAAATTAAATTACAATTAATGGATACATTTTTTAGTTACAGATAGCAGATAAAATTTCAACAAAAAATGCAACGGGAGGATTAGTATCAGTTCAAATTAAACATAAAATATCAATAAAGAAAGACACATTATATGACTGCAAAAGATAAGGAACATACAGCAGATAAAATTGCAAAAATGAAATGCGACGGGGAGGGGGAATGAATACAGATAATAGCAGTTCAAATTTCAGATTATAAATATAAATGAAGAAATATACATTCTCATATTGCGAAAGATTAAAAAAATTATATAAAAATAAAAATGTAAATAAATATTTTTAAAAAAACCTTCTCATAAGAAATATGTCTCACTTTTTCCCCTTATCTGCAGCTGTCTTTCGTTGTATTGCTTCCCAATTGCAACAGTGCCGAGAACACGCAGCCCGGAATTGTACTGCGTTTTGCTGCACATCCCCCGCACCTGCAAGGACACACCGACGTCATCTGTCTGCGCACTAGCAGGAGCGTTGGGCCTCGCGTCATTCACGCCACCCGCGTTTTCGGTGCCTTTGTCTCCGTCCCCGCAGCCCGCGCAGCACTGACCGTTCCCTCGCGACCTGCGCGGCCTCCTTCGCAGCCACCTGTTCTCCTCCGCCCCCGAGCCCACCCCTGGCCTTCTTCAGAGCCCCGCTACGGTTTCTCTTCCCTCCCACCGCTGCACCGCTCCCTCGAGCGCTGCACCGGGCACTCGCTGCGTAACCTCGCGGAAACTCCCCGGCAACGAAAACAGAATTGGGTGATATGCGCCGGCGGCCGCGACCGGTCGGGGAGGGAGAAGAGAGGAGCGGAGGAATCGAAAGCAAAGATGAGGGTGGAGTCAGAGGTGAGGCGGAGTTGGAGAGAATATAGGACGGAGATGGTAGTGTAGGGGTTCTGAAGATGGAGGAGTTTCTGAAAGTGGAGGCAAGAGCGAGGTTGGAAGTGGAGGCGACGGTGGAGGCTGTGGCTTGATTGGTTAGGTATTCCGGGCGCGTCAACTGCTAAGGTCATTGTTCCGGTAAGTATAGTGGACGTTTTCATCGCGGGAGGTGACGGTGATCTTCGGCTCGTTTGGTAGGGTACTACTCCGGCATTCAATTGGTTTTGTTCGGAGAAGTCACAGATTCTCCTCCAGAGAGCGGCTAAACTCGACCTAGCTATCTAGTTCGAAAATCCTGTCACCGTTGGGACTGACCCCAGGACCTCGCGGTCAGAGACACTGCAAGAAAGTCAGCTGATTCCCTTAGCCACCTTCGCCGGAGTGGAGGCTGTGGCCGTGGCGGGCGGTGCTGGGTGCGGATGGGAAGGAAGGGTCGGGGGCGGAGGCAGCAAGCCAGGGGTGGAGTGGGGCCCCGAAGGTCGAGATTCTTTTCGCCGGAGACCGAGCGCTCAGGTAGGAGAGAGATCAACTGACACAGTTTTGCCCGCCCGCAAAGAAACGCCCACAATCCAATCCGCCTCGACGCGAAGGCCCCACGTGTTCACGTCTTGCCCGCGGATTCGTGCTCTGTTGTCGAACTTCAAAGATACTTCGCGAAAGCTGATTACGTGACTCTCTAGAGCTTTCCAAAGGAACCTCGCCGCTTCTCGTGGGGGATGGCTATAGAAAATCGCAGGAATTGGTTGAGGCTGAAAACATTCCGGGGCACCCTTCGATCATAACGTGGAACCTGTGACCTCTCCTTATTACTGCTAATACAAAGTAATATATGAAGTTGTTTTGAAATTTATTTACATTTAGTGTGTCGTATTTTATCGCATTATTTATAAATTTTGTAATGTTTGAAAATGCAGGGATGTCGGTTGATGCGACCGGGAGCGGTAGCTCAGTGCATCAACTGATGTCACTGCAACGCCTCTGACCTGGAGGTCCTAGGTTCGAATCTTGACGGCGGCAGGGTTTTCGACACTAGCTTTTCGGCTAGGTGGAATTCAGTCGCTGACTGGAGGATAATTCTAGCGGCCAGCTCCTCCGATCGGTAGTTTTCCGTGGTTTCTCCGATCAACAGCAGGCGAATACCGGAGCATTACACTACCAAACGGGCCACGGACCGCAAGTGATCCTTCCTTCCTCTTCCTTGTCCTATTCTCTCCCCTTACACACACACACACACACACACACACACACACACACACACTCACACTCTTACACTAACATGCACTACACTACCACATATTCCGGGAGACCGGTCGGGAGCTTAGTGCTTGTCCCGACCGGGGCGGTGCCCCACTGGTGGGAGAGTCCTGGTTAGGGGAAAACCCCGCTAGCCGACGGTAGGTCTGCGCCGGATCTCGCCATCCAGCGGGAAAATGACCATCTCCCGAGGAAAAAATCAAGGACTACACTTTCGGGACTAATAACCTTAGCTGTTGTCACACCCGGAATCATTAACAATCAACCGATCAGCTGTTGCGGCTGCTGATTGCTCCAAATATGTTGTGAAATAGGAAAGAAAGGAGCAGGTGATTTTGACTAAAAACTCAGCAATAACTGATAGTCACTTTATTTTAATTCTGACGTTTCTTTAAACTAAAATATGAAGTCTTCAGAGATTTATGACATTAATTTAGAAAAACTACATTTCTGGTCAACAATTTCAAAAAATTATAACAATTAGATATTGAATCATAAAAAAAGGCAATTGCATCGATTTTGAGGAAAGATCCAGATTTCTTTTGTTGTTGCCGTAGTAAATTTTCATTGTGTAATAGTGTTTGAGCAGTTGTAGCACAGCACTATCGCTGTTGAACTAAGAAAGCATGACTACAGTGTCAAATAAAGACAGGAAAATAGTATGAAATAATATGATGTTTTGTAATATTATTTCATAATGTTATGAAATTCCTTGTAATCAGATGAAAGATTTGGTGAGAGACAATTAGTAAAAAGAACTTAATTCTTTGGTGTAAATAATCGAGTAGATATGAAGAAATATTCCGACATTTTGTATTAGAATTACGACTCATTTCTATCATCGTTAGTCTCCAGTTAAATCTCAAGTATTAAAGAAAATGAGAGAATTCAAATGATTTTCATTGCAAGAAAAATGTAAGATGTTGCTTGAAATCAAATAAACTAATGTCTGGTTGAAAGCGTCCCTGTTAATGTGTTTGATCAAGCAGATTGCCTATTTTTCCAAATATCAAAAAACAAATAACCAAACAAATATACAAAATGTATATGTCTAAACTTTTATGGTTGTTTGCTTCGTGAAAGTAGTTCTGTTGTTCTGCAGTTTCTATCAATCATTCCGTTCTTGGTGTTGTGTAATCGGGTTACCAAGCTCATATTAAACTACTCATGCCGTGTCTGATAATGCCGCTTGCAGTAACAACCTTAATGAAAACAAGAGCATGTCACTGTTGAAGCAAACTTCTCGTCTAAGCAACGGGACGAGAACAGGACATCAATTACATGAGCGAGAATAGTTAGCAGGACAAGGGCGATAATGACGATTGATGATCTTGTAGATCTCTCCTCCGTTATTAGACTAACCCTGTCAAGAGCGTTACCGTCTCGTTGTGCCAACGATTATAAGATGCCAACTAAGACAATGATGATAATTAAGAGAAGGATCGTTACGATGACGATAGAGATAAAGGAAATTACTACATGATGACGGGATCATGTCCAGGATCTACGTGTTACTCACTGCATGCTCTTAGGGAGAATGGCAAGAAAGTTTAGTTGGTCAACTCGCGAATAGAAAGAACGTCTATGTAAGTAATTAGTATGTATTTCCATTACAAATGATACATTTGTTTTCATAAATTACAATTATTCTAGCAAATAGCCAAAACAGTTGCACAACATATGCAGACATTACTTTAGTAGTGACACAACTCCATTGACACTCATTTCGAGGTATTGACCTCTCAAGTAATTATATAAAATTAAGATATTTACTTATTCTTCTGAAGTTGGTAGGAATAAGCATATAAGGGGTTATATCACCATAAAAATAAACTTTGCGAGCCGAATCGGTGGATGTCATTCTAAGTTAGAAATGTTGTAAATATTGATTTATTAAAACAGATTAAATATTAATTTAATATTATTTATGACCGCTGAGGCAGGCTTCAGTTGTTTTCATCTTCTTGATGTTGTCCGGTTCCTAACTGCTGACCAGTGAAATATGAGTGATTAACGCTTGGAAAGAATGACCAAAAATCAAGCACATCCTGTTTCTTCTCATTAACTTTCCTTTGCTGTGATTATAGATGTAGGATATTTAAGTTTTTGAAAACTAAGTCTTTCTATTCCACTGGCGGGTTGAAAGTTTACTGTGTAGAAACCAATGTCTTGATATAAGGTTTACTTGTACGTCATTATAAAAGGCTTCTGTTTTACAAATCCAATCTATCTAATTTTTAGCCACTTACAGACAACAATTTTGTTCGTTACTTTTTCTTCTTGTTACAGACTTTTGAAAGTCTTTTCGCACCTAAGATATTCAATCCCTGAATGTGTTTGAGGGCAAAAAACTCAGAGAAAGTACTGGTTCGTTTCACATTACTGTAATGCTAATAATTTCCAGCCTCTTATTTAAATATAAAATTAAGGAACTAAAATAAATTATCTTCGTTCTAATCCCTTCAGCTCCACGTTTTGCAAGTTTGGAGCAAGTCGGAAGTCCATAATTCTTATTTTTCAAATATAGTTCGTGAATTGGACACTTGTGGCTTTGTTTCCCTATTTAAAGCCATCTTCAAGTCCTCTGCCTGGTTTAACTTTTTTTCGCTCTAATCGGTGAGCATCAGTTAACTTTTCTTGTACTTATTCCTACCCCTTCAATTGTTTTCTGAAAAGTATGGACGCACTTCCGCTGATATACAGTGCGATAGATAAATATTATTGAGCAGCGAAAGGTTTCTTAAATTTCACCTGATTTTTTTTCTTTAAACGGAAATTAATGTGGAATAACCTGTCGATAAATTACACTTACTTGCATGGAAACAAATAATATCGGTACGAGAATAAAATTTGAAGAGTGAAACATAGAAGGTTATGTTGGTAGAATGTAATTACTCATTAAATACAATGCAGCCATTTATTATTCTACAGAAAATTCCCATCCATTGTACATTGAGTCTACAATCGTGGAGGCGATCAAGGTTTCCACGTGTTAAAATGTCACAAGAGCATTTCATAAAAGAAAAAATGGGACTCGCAACCAGTGCAGAACTGCTGTTATAGCACTTCTTGACTACTCATATCCGACGCTTCACTACAAAGCTGGAAGAGTGTCAGCTTGTGGAACATAAAAGCATTTCGAGATATCGAAAGACATTTCTGGTGGGCGGACGCATCGACGTCGGCTTCTTTTCACATTTCTCGTCCCTCATTTCTCGCAACACAACGCAAGATTTAGACTGTTGCAGGACTAAAGCTGCCATTTTTCGTGTGTCTGATGACGACTTCGTTCCTCCGCCATGCAGCCAAAAATTCGTCCACTGCATTAGATCAGTATTTTATACCATGAGTCTCCGCCATAGGTGTGCACCACCTTAAACAAGAGAGGGGGGATATTTCAATTCTGGACCCCCTTTCCCATTACTTCTTTGTTTACAAATGACATATTTTACTAGTGTATAAGTAAAACATATTAAAAGTAATTTTAAATTATAAATTTAATGATACAATTAATAAATACAGTTAATTTAGTGTTGAACTATTCACGCAGTTCTCAAAGTGCATGGAGAGCCTCATCTTCAAATGTACCCTAAAATGATCAGGTTAACAAAAAGGGGTTTAGAATATATTTGCGGTAATAAAATGTTTTATTACGTAAGAAAACGAGTCTCATTTCTCAATTTCCAAGCGGAGGGGACCACGGCCCCCCTGAACGCCCCCTCTGCACACGACTAAGGCATCCTCTTAGCAGGGAGTCCTTTGTCCAGCGTGTTCACTGACCGCCGCGTCTGGTGCAGGGAGCATTGCTCGGCCGTTGCTCACTAAAGGCTTGTTTACGTGGAGGCAGTGTCACCCCAGAGAATGAGGAAGTGACGTCAGCGCCACACAAGGACGGCGTGTTTTCGAGGCGGGCGTGCGGGCGAGCGGGCGCGTGCGACGCCGGCGAGTCGGCCGCGCGACTGCACCCGCCGTTTAACGAGGCCTCCATCCTCCCCTGCCAAGTACTTACTCTTTGGTGGGAACGATGGCACGGAGATGCTGCAGGGCTCAGGGTCAGCGACACCCTCTCAGTGGCTAGATTCAGTGGCGTAGCCAGAGTTTGTCATCCGAGGCAACATTGATGACGTCACTCTTCCCGTTTCGACGTTTCAATCAAATGTGTGTGTGTGTGTATATATATATATATATATATATATATATATATATATATATATATATATTTCTGTGTGTATGTCTAAATGTATATGGCGTTTTGGGTCGGTAGCCCGACTTCACCGGCCAGCTACCGGCCTACCGGTGTCCCTGTTGTCTGGGCTAAGTTAAATTCCCATGCTTGGGGATAAGAGCGACATGAGTCGAACATGACGTATTCTCTTCGCCGTAACTAGCAACATCCGAGCTTTTCTTCATCACACAGCTACAGAAACTGGGATGATTTGAGAGGAAAACTACAACTATATTTTTGCCTCGACCGGGAATCGAACCCTGGGACCACAGCACGGGAAGCTTGTACGTTTTAATTGATTATTTGTTTTTAATGTATCTTGTAATCATGTTTCTATTTAAAATGAATTTTCTTTATTTTTAAGGTTAAGAGTGTATGTTACTTATAATTTTGTGGTTATGGCAAATGAATTGATGAAGGACACTGATGGAGTTCCGCAGTAAAAAATTATGAAAATGTATTTCTGTTAAAAAAAATAGTATCCCTCACCATGACTACATCCGAAGAACTAGAAAAAAGTCGTAATGAAGTTATTTTACATTATCGTGAAAATTAACGCATTTAAAAAAACATTCAAAAAAGTAATTTTAAATTACAAATTCTAATTGTGACCCCGCAAGAATGGTGACACTTGCCGGACCACATTCCCTTGCACTCATTTAACTACGCCTTTGAAGAGATTTTTCTACGGGGCTGCAACCAAATCCCAACTTGCTTTGACATCGGTGAATTCGCAGTTGTTGTTTTTTTCAATTATTTTATTATTTTGAAAGGTATACATGGTTCAGTTTTGTATATAAACTCTTTCACATGTTTTTGATGCTTATGATCTATTTTAAAAAACTAAACTATTATTACTTTACAATTATTATTTAGGGAGAGGAAACCCACTGGGCACCTCACAATGAATCATCTAAATCTGCAAATTGGATGTAAAATACATGTTTGGGAAATCTATTTTTTATTCTGGTCGGGTTTATGGGTGCTTTGCCTAGATTGTACTGGGATAGTTGTGTAATTGTTGACATATTATTGTAAAAATTATTGGATAGCTTGGTGATGTGGTGTATGATAGGTTTTATTTGAATTTCCTTATGAAGCTGTTTGTTTGAAATGAACCAGGGTGCTTTGGTTATTGTTCTAAGGAATTTGTTCTGTATGACCTGTATTTTATGTATATTGGTTTTTGCTGCACTGATCCAGACAGGGCAAGCATATAGCATTAAGGGTCTAATTATGGCTGTATATATGAGTTTGGCATTTTCTATTGTTATTTTACTGTGGTTGTTAATTAATGGCTTTAATTGAAATAGTTTGACTTTTGTTTGTTGTGTTTTAATGTTTATATGCTCTTTCCAGTTGAGTTTAGTGTCTAGATGCAGACCTAGATATTTCACTGTTTTGTTTTGTGGAGTCCAAGGAATGATGTTATTGTTCAGTGTGAGAGGAGGTGGTGTTAAAATTGTTTTTAATGAGAATATTTTTGCTGTTGATTTAGATGGGTTTAATTTAATTTTCCATTTGCTTGACCAAGACTCTATTTGATTTAGATGTTGCTGTAATGTGTTTCTTATTCTGTCAAGTGATATGTTTGAACAATACAATGCAGTATCATCTGCAAACTGTGCTGTTTTAACTATGTTGGATGTAGGGATATCAGCTGTGTAAAGATTAAATAATACAGGTGACAATGGGGAGCCCTGAGGAAGACCAGCATATATTGGTTTGGGGTTTGAGAGATGATTATCTACTGACACTGAAAAGGTTCTATTGCTTATAAAGCTATTGATGATGTTGGTTAGGTATTTGGGTGTGCCATTGATTCTTAGTTTGTACATGAGACCATGATGCCATACTCTGTCGTAGGCTTGTGAAATATCTAGAAAGGTTGATATTGTATGTAGTTTTCTTTGGAATGCTGTATGGATATGTTCTGTGATTCTTAATAATTGATGTGTGGTTGATAACTTTTCTGTGAATCCAAATTGGTGTCTGGGAATGATGTCATTTTTATTGAGGTAATTACTAAGTCTTTTCTGAATAAGTTTCTCAAGAATTTTTGATAGGGAGGGTAACAGGCTGATTGGTCGATAATTTTCTACATTCGATGGATGTTTGTTTGTTTTTGGAATGGGTATTATTATTGAGTGTTTCCATAATAGTGGGAAGTAACCTGTTCTTAATGAAGAGTTATAAATATTATTTAAGAATGCTATGGCTTGATGTGGCAAATTTTTTAGGATTTTGTTGTTTATTCTGTCATGTCCTGGAGCCTTCTTATTAGGGAGTGTTTTTATTATGTTTATTATTTCCTGGGGAGATATGAATCTAATTCTGGATGGTACATTGTAATTAGGAGCTGTTGCTATCTGTGTGATTGTTTGGTGTTGAATGTGTGGGAGTGAGTCGTTTGGTTTGAATGTATCTGCAAAATGATTTGCTAGTGTTTCAGCTTTTTCAACGGGTGAGAATTTTTTCCCTGTGTTGGTATTAAGTGGAGGAATGGTATTTTTTTTCTTTAGTATTTTATTTTTAAATTGCCACAGTGTATTGTTACTTGAGCTTAATGTTTGAATCATGATGTTGTATTGTTGTTGTTTGTGTGTGAAAAGTGTTTTTTTTGGTAATATATGTTAATAGATTTAGTTCCTTTTTAATTTCATGGTGTCTAGTGTAATTCCATAACCTTCTTGTTTTATTCTTTATGTAAATTAGATTTCTTATGCTTTTGGTTAGTTCATTGTTTTTATTCTGTGTATTTGTAGGTGATTTATTTGGTTTACTGTTCTCTATTTCTCTTAATATTATGTTATTAAGTATTGTTATTGCTTGATCTATTTCTAGAGGGGTACTTAATATTTTGAACTTTGGGATGTTTGTTTTAACATTATTTTTAAATATTTGCCAATTAATTTTGTGAGTATTGAGTTGTGGAGTGGGTGAATGTGTGGGGAGTGACTGTTGTGTAGTGATTATTACTGGTAGATGGTCTGAGTCCATTTCATGGTGTACTGTGGAGAAAAACTTTTGTTGTATATTTGTTATGCCTATGTCCAACAGATCAGGGTTCCTAGAGTGATCAAATGGGTAGTAGGTTGGTTCATTAGGGGTTATGAAACTTAATTTGTTGTTGTTTATTAACCGTAGTAGTTGTGTTCCAGCTGAGTTATTGTTTTTACATCCCCACTTTACATGTTTTGCATTAAAATCACCTAGGACAATTGTTGGAGTGTGTTGATCAATAATACCAATGATATTGGTATCCTGAATTTTCACATTGGGGGGCTTATATGCTACTATGAGTGTGGTTTCCAGATAGTTGTTATTCATAAACTTAATTGCTGCTGTTTCGATACCTGGGGTTGGTGGTAGTATTATTGGATAAAATGGTATTGTGCTCTTTATTAGTATCATTACTCCTCCTCCATTAGAGTTTGGTCTGTCTACTCTGATTACTTTATAACCTGGTATGCTGAACTTTGTACTATTGTTTAAGTGTGATTCAGTTATACATGCAAAATCAATTTTCTTATCTTCCATGAAATATTTTAGTTCGTTAACTTTGTTGATTATACCATTTGCATTCCAATTGAGTATGGTAATCTTATTAATTTGTGTTTGTTGCGTAATTGTTATTAATGTATGCTGAGATAGATGAATGGATGTTATTTATTATGGTAGGGATAATTGAGTTGATTATATTGATTATGTGAGTGGCTATTGTATTGATCAGGAAGTTGAGAAAGTTATTTTCGTTCGAGTGTGTTTGACGATTTCGATTTTGAGAGTTATAGAATTGATTATTATGTTGTTCTGTGTTTGTGTTGTTAGTGTGTGTAAATTTTGGGATATTTTGAGTGTTATACAGCCTGGGGAAGTTAGTTTGGTTATTTTGAGGTGGTACTGTAGACGACCCATTGGTTCTAGATCTAATTGGAGGATCTTTGAGGTTAGGTTTTTGGCTTATTTTTTTATAATAGGGGCATTCTACTGTTCTGAGGTCTGCTCTGTGATTTCCTTGACAGTTATAACATTTAAATGGTTCATTTTTATGGGGGCAAGTTGCAGAATAATGATTTTTGGAGCAGTAAATACATGCTATTTTGTGGTTACAATTATTTTTTGTATGCCCAAAGTCTAGACATCTCATGCATTGAATGGGGCCTTTAGGTCTTTTTCTCCTTTCAGCTTTTACAATGAGATTACAAATTTGTCTTACTTCTAAAATATTTTCTATGTTTTCTTCCCCGTTGAATTCGGCTGCTATTACTGGAATTGGATTACTGTCTTTTCGGAGTCTAGTAACTTTAACGAGTGATGGATGTTTTTCTTTTAATTCAGTGTAGATTTCCTCTTCTGTGATGGATGTGTGTAGATTTTTAAATACAACTGAGAATTTCTTATTTGCTGGGTCCTTGTAGGTATGAAACTGTCTTCCTGTGTTAATTAGATATTTGGTAATGTCTCTGAAATCACTGATTTTTTCAGGTTGTATCTTCACTTTATTATTTATGAATTGAAGTGTGAAACTGTTTGTTACTTTTGTATTGATTTCCTTGCTGAAATTCGTGATGTTAGTTATATTTGCTACATAAATTGGCGGGATTTTAACTGATTCTGACACACTTGGCGATGTTTCATTAATGTAACTAAACCTATTTTGATTGTTGGGATCTGGTATTCTGTTCAGTTCTTCAAATCTATTGTAAGTTTGGACCGAATAACTAAACTGGGTTGAACTGTCTATATTGTCTTGTTTTGAATGCAGGTTAGACCTCTTGGTGTCGCTAGACGAGGTATCATTACCGGAAGGTCGCTTTAAATTTTGCCCTGCGGCATGTTGGCCTGAAGCGTTACCTTGTAGAGTATCCGGGTTTTGCTGCCCCATCGATGTCTGTTGATTTGGTTGGCGTTCCATTGTCGTTTGACTTGGTTGAGATTCCATTGATGTAACTTCGTCACTGACGGTTGCCGTTGTTTGTTCGTACAGCATCGATGTGTTTAGGTCTGGGATGGAATAATCACTGTTGAGCGTTATTAACGCATTATTGATGAGCTGCCCGGTTGTCGGGCAGTATCCATTGTACATAATTCGTAGCACTCACTAGTGGTCTGTTTCCACAGACCACAAGATTTGCGCTGGTTCACAACTTTTAGTAAGTCGCACGGTTATCACTGTTCACACCGACAAGAACGATCCGTTCGGTTCGACAGTCGAGCGCGGAATGTGAATTCGCAGTAAACGCTGCTGGAGCCTTTGTGGATGAAGGGGCGGAAGTGAGCATTTTGTGGATAGGGTATCAGCCCATATCACGGTCATAAAAATAGATGTTGGGAAAAGATGTTAAAAAGGTAGCGTGATGTCAGTGGACGGTTGCTTAGGAAATTAACATTTCCGCCTGCAATTGATCGGGAGAAACAGCCCATCTCTATACTTCTCAAGCAGGCAGTGGTCGACATCCACCCAGCTATTTAGCTACTCTCGGAAAGCCTGTCACTGCAACTGTTGGGTATGGAACGTATGACTTCCTGATCTATACGCTTCGTTTTTAACATAAACTAGCTGACCCGGCGAACTCTGTTCCGCCGGTCCCATCTTTTTCTCGCGTCGCACTCACTGTGAGAAACTACTATTCTTGTTGCACTCGTGATAATAAATCAATTGCAGATTTGTGTTTTTCTCTCAAACAAAGAAGAATTTAAAGAAAAACGCTCTGATATTAAATAGATAATTAAAAAAATCTATCTAATTATACTTCACTTCACTTTTGAACACGCTTTTATTAGCTTCATTTGTATCATTGCTTGATTGCTTGCTTGTTCTCCGCTGCAGAACGCTTCTGCACAGAAAACTTAGGCGAAAAGGCGCGAAAACATACGAAAACGCGTGAAAACGTGCGAAAACGCATGACAACATGCGAAAACCCTCGAAAAGGTGCGAAAACCCGCGAAATCACCCGAAAATGTGCAAAAACGTGCGTTATCACACAGGAACGCTGTCGAACGGGATAAATAGTATCTTATGTCCGTCTCCTGTCTCTAAGCTTCCTGCTCACCAATTTTCAGCCAAATCGGCACAGCCGTTCTCGAGTTATAAATAGTGTAACTAACACGACTTTCTTTTATATATATAGATGAAACCGGGAGCGGTAGCTCAGTGCATGATGTCACTGCAGCGCCTCTGACCGGGAGATTCTAGGATCGAGTCCCGACAGTGGCAGGACTTTCGACTCTAGCTTGTCAGCTATGTCAGTCGTTGTCTGGAGAAGAATTCTAGCGGGCGGCTGCTCTGATCGGCAGTTTTCCGTGGTTTCTTCGATCAACACCAGGCGAATGCCGGAGCAGTACCCTACCAAACGGGCCACGGACCGCGCGCGATCTGTCCTTCCTCTACCTTGTCCTATCCTCTCCCTTTACACTTACACTTACGCCAACATGCACTACACATTTCAGGAGACCGGTCGGGAGCTTAGAGCTTGTCCCGGCCGGGGCGGTGCCCTGCTGGTGGGAGAGTCCTGGTTAGGGGTAAACCCCGCTAGCCGACGGTAGGTCGGCGCCGGATCTCGCCATCCAGCAGGGGAGGATCACTGCTATCTCCCGAGAAAAAACATGCACTATACTTACGGGACTAATGACCGAAGCCGGCAAACACGAAAAAATCAATCAATCAACAAAAGTGAACGTATTGGGCTGGACGCTCTGGCCCTCCCGATTCTCTATTTTTTTTCAAAATAAATGCCTTCACTTTGTTTTAGGGCCATCTATGTATAACACGATGTTGGAATGCAAGGACTGAGAATTTACATTTGAAATTTCTGGGCAATTACGAAGCGACAAATCATGATTTGGATTAGTGTATGATATATGTGGAAATTTTATCTTTGTCTCTCGACATCCTCGACATCCATTGCTTACGCAGTATCCGAGCTCTAGCGCAGAGAAATTTCTGCAGAAAACACCTGTACTTTTCACCGCGACATACATTTCATGGACAAGTAATTTTACGAATTAGAGTTACACATAGAACCATGCTACAGATGATATACCCCTAAATGTGAACTGTCGAACGTGTTCCGGTTTATAACTCCATGGCTTCTACGTTTTAATTTATTTTGCTCTCCTTGGCTTTTCTTTACTTCTAAATTGGTTATTTTTCATGTCATGCATTCAAGGAACGCAGTACTTTATATAATAAAATACACTGCGCCAAAGCTGAACGTATTTTTCTATTTCCTCTGAGCCTGTGAATTAAGCGTGGAACTGTCTGGCGCGTGTCATAAAGCAAGATTTTCTGATTTGGCCCGCGGCGTCTGTGGAACCGGCCCAGGAGGGCACCGCCTGTAGTGAGGCGGCGCGGCGGCGGTGATGGTGGAGATCTGTGCATCTATTCCTTGCCCAACGAGAGAACGAAGTGGATGAAAACAAATGCTCGTGGGTTTGCAATCGCTGATTGGCTGCACGTCTACGACACACTGGTCCTCGCACTTTTTTAAGCATACGCGTAAGAAAATAGTTCCCTGAAATTCAAGTAACTGTTTGTTATGTATAGACATCGGATGTTTAGGCACTAAAAAATCGTCTTTTAGGCGCCTAAAAAGGCACCGAAAAAGTCAAGAATAAGGAGAAAAAAGGCACTGTCATAAGTTACATACACAATAAAATGGAAAAATTCTAATTTTTGTCTATATTATTTTGTAAACTTAAATGCACAAAACCAGTTCGTATATTTGAATGTAAAACTAGATTTAATATTTACACCTCTTCTACATTTTATTCTTAATAGTTTCCATTAACCAGTAATATTCACATATTACCAGTAACTTTTCAAGGATCACAATTTTAAATTTGCGACGATTGGGAGACAAAATCAGTTTGAATGCGGAGAAGGATATCTGAACGATGTGACTGGCATATATTTTAACAGTCCAACACTAGCAACACTGAAACCTTCTGGGAATTTATATTTATTCCCACTTAAAATTTCGGTTCCCTCGGTGTATTGTCAATCGTCCATGTTCTCAGATCATGGCTGGTATTTATGAAATAGGGAAATGGAGAAAAATCAGTTGGTATACTTTCAGGAATTCTCTTGCAATTTTAAATTTCAAGACGTGAATTGAAGGTTTCGTAATGAATGGTCACGTTGGACCATCGCCGATTTTCCGATGTCTTAGCATTGTATATAAATATAATAAATAAGAGGCAAAAAATTCTAAAAAAGGTATTTATGCAAAAAATAGGCATTTATGCTCCAATAAGCAAAAATAAGCATTATGAAACTTTGTCATATGTCATCATTTGTTATGATTCGTGGACATATATTATCAGCCTTTAAATAAGTTCTCTAGAAAAAAATAGGCATTTCCCTAAACATCCGATGTCTGCTTATGTACAGTAGAACACGCGTAATCAGACGTGAAAGCAGATACATAAGTGCTTATTTACTTTACATTATATGAGTTGATACGTGAAATGTAAGGACAAGCGGAAATAATCAAAGAGCACGTATCAAACGAAGAAGTAGTTTTCTAATGGCGGACCGCACAACACGCGTGAATATCGCATATTGAGATATTAGTTTTGCGGTTATATCTGAGAAGTGGCGTCAGTGTACTGAACATGTAACACGGGAAGAACAGAGAATGTTGGACTTGGAAAGTGTTTCTGATACTGATATGGATTCTTTAATGATCAGCAACGGCTCAAGTTCCTCTGAAAATTCAACGTGGAAGAGATATAGAGAAATTTAGAGTCAACACCTTTTTTTTCAAGTACGTGACCTGAATAGTTCATGATCAATTAAATATATAGTTTTTGCGTAAATGTTTCCCCTTCTATGTATTAACAAAAAACTCCGCGTTTCATATCCAAGACACGGAAAACTCGTCATTTTCGTTGGGTGCATGAATTTCGTAGTCATATTGGCAATAAAATTATATTACTATTAACATTAAAAAATAATTTAATATAATTCATTTACATGTACATGATCTGTTGAGTGAATTATTATTTTGCGTGCCTCGATGTCGTTCCCTGACTTGCAATCGTCGATTTGTTTTGCGCATGCTGCAGATTTCGATAGAAGGATATTGTGCAACGTGTGGATGAACTAGAGATGACGAGCGCGGCAGTGATAGCGGAGCGTTGACAACTGTCAGGTGACAGCAGAGGCCTCGGAGCACACGCTTCGGCGGAGGAATAATTAATTGATTGATTAATTATAGATCATTAGTCCCGTTAGGGTAGTGCATGTTTTTCTCGGGAGATGGCGGTGATCTTCCCCCGCTGGATGGCGAGATCCGGCGTCGACCTACCGTCGGCTAGTGGGGTTTCCCCCTAACCAGGACTCTCCCACCAGCGGGGCACCGCCCCAGTCGGGACAAGCTCTAAGCTCCCGACCGGTCTCCCGGAATATGTGGTAGTGTAGTGCATGTTAGTGTGTGTGTGTGTGTGTAAGGGGAGAGGATAGGACGAGGAAGAACAAGGACAGATCGCGCGCGGTCCGTGGCCCGTTTGGTAGAGTACTGCTCCAACATTCGCCTAGTGTTGATGGGAGAAACCACGGAAAACTACCGATCAGAGCAGCCGGCCGCTAGAATTCTCCTCCGAACAGCGACTGAATTCGATCTACCTGAAGAGCTAGTGTCCAAAATTCTGCCGCCGTGGGGAGTGGGAACCTAGGACCTCCCGGTCAGAGGCGCTGCAATGACATCAGTTGATGCACTGAGCTACCGGCGGAGGAATATATTGCGGTTTGTTTCCATCTACTTCATTCTCTCGTTGGACAACGGATAGGGATTCGCCGATTCGGCAGCGACGGTCGCGGGTACAGGCAAAGGGGAGGTGGTCTTACGTGTGCATCAGACCCTAGAGACACCACTGATCCAACATCGTCTAACCTCACCCCCCAGCTCAACGCTTGCCTCATATGCGGCGAGGGAAATTTCCTGGCCACTTCACTCAGAGCCTTGACTGAACCACGATTTCACAACCGGGTCTTCTTACTCTTCCGGGTGGTTCAGAGGGTGGACCAGTAGTACAAGACTCATCGATCATGAATCTCTCGACATTACAATTCTACTCGAAAAAAATTATCTTTAGCCGGTACACAAATGTGGAAAATAGGAACTGATGTTCGACCTTTGTGTAGCGTTCTTTAAGCTAAAATGCTTAGAAATGATTTGCTATATATATTGATGTTCATAGTGTTTGATGTTTATTATGATGACTATATTTGAATTTCCAAATCACTTACCTCTCTAAAATAGTTAAAAGTGTAATATTTAAACATAATGTATATACAACGGGCATTCAATAATTAAAGGGACAAATTGGTCTGGAGAAATAAAAGTTTATTTTTACAAAACAGGGCTTTTCCTACTTTTCAGTATAATTATCACCAACATTTATGCACTTGTCTCAACAGGTTACCAACTTTTTTACACAGACTGCAAAGAACGTTTTAACTGGTGTTTGAACCAATTTCCCTCAAGTTTTTGACATCTTCGTTATCCTAAAACTTTTTCCCACGTAATGCCTCATTCAGTGGACCAAACAAATGACAATCAGATGATGCTAAATCCGGGATGTAAGGTAGATGAGGCAATATCTCCCAACCCATTTTGTCATGGGTTTCATAGCTTTGTTGAGCAGAGTGAGGACGTGCGTTGTCTTGCTGGAGAATCACATTCTCCTCTGAGATCCACGGCTGACTTCACCTTGTTCAAAACCATATCTTGTAGTAGTGGCTGTTTATTGTACGCTGTTCATTGAAATAATTACAAAAACGCACCTACAGCGTCCCCAAACACCATCAACATGACTTTTCCTGCTGATGCGGCCAGAACGGATTTGGTCAGTCACTGAGTCTGGACCCCTTTGGAACTGTTCTACCCACTTGTAAACATTCCCGCGGCTTATTCAACTTCCACCGCACACTTTAGTCATATTAGCTGTTTTTTCACATTCAGCAAGTAAAAAACGAATCATAGAACGTTGTTCAACCAATGTGAAATTTTCACGTCGACTCACCATCGTTCAACTTAATTTTGAGATTATGAACATAACAATGCTGATCACCCAGATAGTTAGGGCTCATTCTAGTGATAGAAACTTTAAGTTCTAAAATTACCAAACTTGTCCTACCAACTACCAATCCTACCAACTCCATACCAATTTGCCTCTAACTATTGAATGACCTACGTGTAATAGCATTCATTTCCATTTTGCGTTTTTACAAACTACATTGTCAGAAATTACATTAAATTTAATGTAGAGTTAATGTACGACTGTAAATGAATTTTAATGTACCTTGTACATTAAAGGGAGATTAATTTACCTGTACATTAAATTTAATGCGTAAATTAAAATCAATGTAGATTTAATGTACGACTGTTGACTTAACTTACTCGTCTACATTAAATTCAATGTACACTTACATTAAAGTTACTGTACGTGTACATTAAATTTAATTTGCGTACATGATAATTATCTTCATGTACTTTAAAAGTACTGCAGAAATTTTTGAGAGTGTATACTTGGTCCTAAGCCAGAAGATGATTTTGCGTTAGTAATTTCGCTCACTTGAGCTCCCTTCTCATCCCCATCTCCTCCCTCAAATCTCTCCTTGGCGAAGGCGTGTCCTCGCCGAAGGGTCCGAGCGGGGCGCCGTTTCGCGGGTGGCCGAGGGCGCTGGGGGCAGCAGGGGACCGCGCCGCGCCGGGGAGAAAGCGAGGTGCCTGGCGACGCAGGCGGGGCGCGAGGGGCTGCTACTACTCGCGCAACTTTTCTTGAACGATGACCTTGCTTCCCCCTCCCTCGAGCAAGAAACAGTTGAAGGCAAAAGCTCGCAGGGAGCACTGATGACAACATTCCAAGCATTAAAACTTCGTTGGCGGGAAACAGAAGCAAGTCAAAACTAGTTTCTTTCATAGTCGAGAACTTCTGTTCAGCTTTATTACGAGTATCTAAAGAAATGGCTGAGGCAGGTCCAGGTCCTTCAAGGGGGCACCTAAAACTGCTATCTAGTGTCCCTGCTGTTCCCTACCCAGAGCAATGACCTGGCCGCACACGTAACAGGTTGACTTTGATTTTCCAGATGTTGGCATTACTGTAAATAGTCTAATTGCCGACTTTGGAAATAATACCCCCACTCCTCCCACATTTCTTCAATCCATCGTTCCAGAAAAGTTGCGCGAGTTTACTTGGGTTTTCGTATTAATACTTGGGCTTTTAATTAATTTGCGAACGTCCTTCTCAATGGGACTCATGGCCTCAAACATGTGCTTATCACTGTTAAAAAGATTCATTTTATAAGACAGGGTGTGAAAAAATGACCAAATGTCATCCGCCACGTTACGAAAACTCAAGTATAGTAGAGAGATCGCGAGCCTACCCGACAGCTAAGGGGGCCCGGAGTCTTCAGATGCAGAGCCCGCGTGAGGAAGAAAACCGAAACAACGCAATGAAGCTTCATTCATCAAAACTTTGTATTTCTGCACACCCAATACGCGCGCCAGCTGGATAAAGTCTTACAGACCGGTTTTTTGTGAATTGACTTACTGACTACTGTTTTCTTTTTACGTTGCAGGATTGTCCTTAAGCGTAGGGGCTGGTCACACCGCAGTGGGGTGAACGACCATTGCGCTTTCACAACACTGCACACACGAGTTCGCTCAGGGGCAGAGCCCGGGCGCTGCCGAAACCGGTGCAGTGCCGGCGGCCAGCGCGAATGAAGAACCAACCCAAGCAGCCGAGGTAGGACGCGCGTATTTTTGTGACAAACAGCTAAAGCAAATCGATAAATGAAACATGGGTTGAAAGTGCTGAAAAATGAGTTGTGATTCAAATCGTGGTACGTGTTAAGGTAGTTGGAATAAGTTCTGTTAAGAAAAAATCGCCTATTTTGCTTGCGCGTCTCGGTGGATGAGTGGACCTCTATTGGACCTCTGCGACTAACATAAAAAATTTCTCGAGTTCAGCAAACACAAAATTCCAAATGCGTGTTTACACCAAAAAACAGATATAGCTTATCTTGACTCGCAACCCTCGTGGACCTCCTAGTAATGTATTTTCACCCAATTAAATACACGCATTTAACGCGTATTTATTATTTGGCACAATTACTACCCGCTAGTCAACGTTTTGTTGACAACGCGTCAGACATTCTTGAGCAGTCTTTGAAGAAATCTGGAAGTCAAATGATCAGCTGTGTTGTCCGAAGTGTATACACTTCGGACGTCTGTTTGCACGTATGTCCAACGCAGAATAATGTTTCAGTATACTGGAACATTATTCTGCGTTGGTCATACGTGAATGGCATAAAATACACTGGCTTCCCGGGCTGAATGTTGTTCACAGCTGAAATGGGTAAGAACAAGAACTTCATAATAAGAATAAGAACTTCTATAAAACAGTTCAATATGACTTGTCTGCACTTCAATCATCCTCTCGATAACACTTTTTAAGTTGGGAAAATTACAGATGAACATTTGCGAGACTGTTCAGGCTTTGTCAAAGACAAGTTCAGAGCTCTGTGATACATCGTGAAGTTAAACTTCTAATTTAATTTTCTCTGTAGTTACTGCTGTTGCCTGTACATTCACAAAATAAAATCACTTCCTATTATTAATTTAATATTATTACCATTTAAGAAATAGTTGCCTAGTTATAACAAATGATTAGTTCAGTGCGGGATGTTACTATAGTGTGGTGTATAACCAATAGTAATCTTAATTGTGTATACTTCGAAACCTTAAAAGCTTGTAATGATGAGCAGAAAATCTAAAGAAATACATGAAAATAACATGCAAAGTCATGGAAATACGCATCAATTAACTCTCGGGCGTTACGAAACGAGGCAATACAAACTTCAGGGTAAGTGATAGTTGAAGAATAAATATCGTTGAATGATAATAGAGTATGATCTACCGTTGCACAGCCTGAAGGAGTGAAAAAAGTAAATTATTTACTACAAAATGCAGTGTTATTTACTCGTAGATAACCCGCCTACGAACACTTCTTGTAGTGGTTGGTTCTTTCCATACCTCTCTTTATTTGCAGTAGAACTAATACTCACGCATTTCCGGCACCCTTGGCAGGTGTGTCATAGGTCGCTTACGCCAGTGTTAAGCTAATTAGTAGGCAAACTTTATATGATAATGTGTATTGTTAATAATTCACGACTTACGACAATGTAAATGATGCGAATATTTCCTGTTCATACAATTGTCATCGTTAAATGTCACGCAATGTATTGCAAAAAGACATTAATACACAGAACGCAAACCTAATTAAAGCATTTAATGTATTTTTCATGAATGAATGCACCGTGCAAGACTGCAACGTAACAGAACACGAGCATTCGAGAAGCAAAGAAAGAAAGAAATAAAACTTTCCCCTTCCGTCCATTAGTATCAAGATATAATTACGTAATATTGTTTTTTGAGTAAATAGATTTACTTTCAACTAGTTTACACCGCAGATCATAATATAAACCAGGAATAATATAACCAGTGGTTTAATGGTATTTTTCTGAATTCATACTTGAAAATGAAACATTGTGAACATTATTTCTCAACACAAACAATGAAAAACTGGCTAGAACGTATCACGTTTCCCATTGACTGTGATTTAATATGCCTTTCCTTAGATTGACTAGCAATTGTTATTTGAATCGTCAGTTGGTAAACACGCAGGAAACATAATTATGATCACACACTACCTTCTAGAATAGGAGCTAACAATTGTGCTCTTACATAAGCTTTGGGTAACTCTTCTAGGACAGTTCGATCCATTCTCTCTCTTACAAGCAGTTCTAATTTTCTCGGCTCAGACGTACACTGCAACACATATCTCATTAACGATCATTCACTTCACTTTTCACATTGACTTCAACGGTTTGTCAAGATGATAGAATACTTGCTCCTCGAACATCGACAAGCAATTGTCTTCAACCCCCATGAACAATCGTTTCGTGGGACGGTTCAATCTATCCTCTCCCCCTGCAACAAGGCCTCTTAAATCTCTCCGCTCGGGGGTCTCTCTCCGCTGCGGCAAATTCCACCCACGCACCTAGGGAAACAGCGGAGGGGGCGGGGGCGTTCGCGCACGGCGGCAGGGGAGGGGGCGTGAAAGAGGGGGCGGGGCGGGCGGCAGAGAGGGGCGGGGGCGGGCGGAGAGGGGTGGGGTGGGGCGAGTGGAGAGGGGTGGGATGGGGCGGGCGGAGAGGGGGCGGGGCGGGCGGAAAGGGGTGGAGCGGGGCGGGGGGCGGGCGGGGGGCGGGGCGTGTCGGGCAGAGAGGGGCGGACGGGGGGCGGAGTGGGGCGGATGGGGCAGGGCGGGCGGGCGGGGCGGGGCGGGGCGCGCAGAGAGGGGCGGGGCGGGGCGGAGAAAAACGCGCCGCGAGGGTGTCGACAGCCCGCGCTACTCCGCGGCGACATGCACTCGCGCTCCATCGACCCGCGCCTGCATACATTATTAACCGGGCCGGGGCCTCTCAATATTTCAAGAGCACTTTTTGCGCCGTGCCGCTCCGCGCCCCGCCCCGCCCCCTCCCCGCCCGGGCGCCCCGCCGAGTGTCGCCGACGCGGCTCGCGCACGACGCGGCGCAAACGGCGGAAGGGGAGGGGCCGGGTGCGAAGCAGGAGGTGGGGGAGGAGAAATGCAGACCAAGAGGTGGGACAGAATGCGCGGGAGAAGTGGAAACAAGTGGCGATGGTGGAAGTCGAAGTTAAGGTGCGGGAAGTTGTAGAACGCAGAGAAAGAGATTGGAGGACCTGGGTATACGATGCAAGAAGCGGTGAGGATGAAGGTGGGTGAAAAGATGGAAGAAGTTACACGAAGTGTGGGAGAATTATGGGAAGAGAGGACAAGACGGAGCGGGTAGCCGCCGCAGTGGCAGAGCTAGTAGGAGGCGAGGTGTTGCGATTGTGAGCATATGTGTGGGAGGATTAGAGCAACTGGAAGAAGAAAGGCAGGAGAGGTGTGAGGTATGGAACGGGGTGAAGGCGAGAAAGGAGATGAGAACGGGTGGGGGTTATTGGAGGCAAGGACTCCGATGGATTCCGGGCACGTCAACTGCTAAGGTTGTTAATCCCGTGCGTGTAGTGCATGATTCCCGCAAGAGAGGAGGCAGTGATCTTCCCCCTCTGGATGATGAGATCCGACGTCGACCTACCGTCCGCTAGCGGGCTTTCCCCAACCAGGTGTCTCTCACCAGCGGGGCACCGTCACAACCGGAACAAGCTCTATGTTCCTCATAGCTCTCTCGTCGTGTGTGGTAATGTAGTGTATGAAGGTGAGTGTGTATACAAGGTGTGACGATAGGACAAGGAAGAGGAAGGAAATATCCACCCTGTGACCCGTATGTTACAGTACTACTCCGGCATTCGCCTCGTGTTGTTTGGAGAAACTACGGATAACTACCGATCACAGCAGCCGGTCGCTGGAATTCTCCTTCAGAACGCGACCTAGTTCTCAAGATTATGTCGAAAATTTTGCCACCGTCGGGGGCTTGAACCCTACCGGTGAGAGGCACTGCAGCGATGTTAGTTGATGCCATGAGCCACCTCTCCCAGTATGAGGTCTCCGAGATGAGGTAATGGATTCGAGTGCTCGGCCTGCTGTAGAGACAGGAACGGTGTTGGGTTTGGGATGACGGAATTCTCGGAAAGGGTGAAAGGGAAAGGGCGAAACGGTGGAAATGAATGAATGAATGCCTTATTTTACGTGGCAAGACTCAGGCCATGAGGCGTGCTCTTCCGTCTGACCACGCAAATTTCGTTACGCTCTTTTCACCTACTAGGGATGAAAGAAGGTATAACTTGGACGACGAAACAGTCAGTTTGAATTTAGCTCCGAGGCTTCATTTAGGCTTGAGGATCTTTTACATGCAGTAAATGTACTAACATGGGACAGCCGGCTTTACTTCCCCTCCGAAGGAAGGCGTACAAAGGATTTTTTTGGATCGAGGAGATGTGAAGGGATCGGGGTTTGGCGACAGTAGCACTGGAGGCGGCGGCGAAATCGGCGACATGGTGTTCGGGGGAAGGACGGAGGTGGAGCCATGGTCGACGCCGGCGGGGGCGTGAGCTGGTCGCGCGGGGGTGGGAGGGAAGGGTCGCGACAAAGAGTGCTCGAGAGGAGCGCCAGCCGCGCACCGGCAGAAGGCGCGGGGGTGGGTGCGGTCAGGCGGATTACCCAGAAGCGGAGGGGGCGCGTGCGGAGAGCGTCGATGGCGCATGGCTGAGGGGGAGCGGGTGGCTCGAGATTGGGGAAATCCGTGTGAGGAGCCGAAGGGCTCCCGAGTTTACAATCCAACTAATTATTACTCCAGTGAAGCCATCGAACCACCGGGAGCGGTAGCTCAGTGCATCAACTGATGTCACTGCAGCGCGTCTGACCGGGAGGTCCTAGGTTCCCACTCCCCACGGCGGCAGGATTTTCGACACTAGCTTTTCAGCTAGTTCGAATTCAGTCGCTGTCTGGAGGAGAATTCTAGCGGCCGGCTGCACTGATTGGTAGTTTTCAGTGGTTTCTCCGATCACCACCAGGCGAATGCCGGAGCAGTATCTTACCAAACGGGCCACGGACCGCGCGCGATCTGTCCTGCCTCTTCCTTCTCCTATCATCTCCCCTTCCACACACATACTAACATGCCCTACACTACCACATATTCCGGGAGATCGGTACGGGAGCTTAGAGCTTGTCTCGGCTGGGGCGGTGCCCCGCTGGTGGGTGAGTCTTGGTTAGGGGGAAACCCCATTAGTCGACGGTAGGTCGGCGCCGGATCTCGCCATCCAGCGGGGGAAGATCACCGCCATCTCCCGCGAAAAAAGCATGCACTACATTAACGGGACTAATGACCAAAGCTGTTGACGCGCCTAGAAACACGAAAAAGCAATCAATCAATCAGTCAAGCCATCGAACGACGAAAATTTGTAAAGGGCGGATTATTTTTTCTTAGATTTCCTGCAGGATCATTTCCTGTAATCGCTTTCATTGCATGCCTTGCACTTTCTATCCCATTAACTTATAATATTTACCTGTCATAAACTATTATAAAACTACCGGGCTTCAAGAGAACTAATGTGCCGAATTTCACTGGCCTACTTGACAAGTGAGAGTAAATTTACTGAAAAAAGAAGCGCGACCAAGTTGAATTCGGAATATTAGAAAAGTAGCTCTTTAACCAATAAAATATATTCGTAAGAACTCGATGGCATGTACAAATAGTTACCTTTCTTGAGAAGCGTAAGAAGTAAATCTGAAGTAAAGTTTTTTTTAACGACACTAAAATGTATATTAAAAGGATTTGTCGATGTTATCCAACTTTGACGCAAATTCATAAAACACAACTTGATACACAATAAATGGATATTACGAATATTAAATGTGTATGTACTTGACACTTAGGTCGGCTGTCCGACTTTGCCCGCTAGTTCCCATTCTTGAGGCTAGTTTATTTCCCACGCTTGGAGGGTAAGAGAGACGTGTGGCGAACATGCCGTGTTCCCTGCACCGTAACTAGCAAACTCCGCCCACCTTACCTTTTCTTCGTTTCACAGCAATAGAATCTGAGATGATTTTAAAGGAAAGATACAACTCTATTTGAATATTAAATCGAATGCACATTTATGATTCAAGTAGCCCGTAATTTCCGCGGACGTCCCTTCCGGTCTGGGGGATTCGATCTCCTAGCTGAGCATTAGCGGCTCCGGGGACGGCGAAGAGAGGCGGTCAACCAAGTGTAGCCTCGTAAGAGCGTGCGCGGCAGGGGGTTGTTCAGCTGGGGAGCGCCAGAGGGAGAGGGGGAGGGGGAGGGGATGGGAGAGTGCTGAGGAGGAAGCCGGCGCGCCGCCACGTCAGCACTCCCTCCCTTCCGCTCCGACCCTCTCCCTCTCCAACGCCCCTCCGACAGCAGCTGAGGCCGTGCTTCTCGAGTTCCCTGCAGGGGTTGCACGCACCCGCACGTTCTTATTATGTCCTCGAGGAACAATCACTGCGCACTGTGAATCATCCGCTGAGCCCTCTCCAAATTGGATTAGACAGACTGCAATAGCCAGTGAGCTTCCCTGCCGTTCGGAGAACTGCATTCCGAAGAGTACATCGTACTCGCATTGTTTTCCAAAATGAATTCGTCCTGTTTTTCACAGTACCTTCAGGCAAGTGATTGTTTGTCTGGTGTTTATGAAATCGTCTTTAGCAGTATGGTCGCAGGCCAGGAAGAGGATAACGAGGAGAGAGAGAGAGGGAGAGGGAGCGACAGAGAGAAAGAGACAGAAAGAGACGGAAAGAGACGGAAAGAGACAGAAAGAGAGAAAGAGACAGAGAGACAGAGAGAGACAGAGAAAAAGACAGAGAGAGACAGAGAAAAAGACAGAGAGAGACAGAGAGAGAGACAGAGAGAAAGACAGAGAGAGACAGAGAGAGAGAGTGGTTTGTTGCGTTAAATTCTCTGACGATGTCGATCCTGTCATGCAATACACCCATTAGAACTTCCATTTCTCTCCGACAAATCGTCCACTATGTTTGGGTTTCAACAAAATACGAGAGTAACTGGATTGCAAAAGATTGTTGAGTAACACTTTATATACAATTCTTGTTTTTGTCACGTTCCTCCCCATGAACATAAATATGCTTTCATATTTATTATTTTTATATATTAGCTAAAAACGTTTCGCATTATGGAAGTAAATGATACACCAAGAAGTGCAATAAATGCGCCTACTTTGAGACACCTAAGTGTTTTTTTAACTTACAATCGCTGTACTTCATGCCGCTATATTCATGCCGCTGTACTTCATGCCGCATCATTAGTCGCTTTGGACATCACTTATTTTGATATTTTTTCACTTTCCTTTGAAAAGAAGCCTCGTAAATGGTATGATATTAAGCAGGCTTGTGAAAAATATTCTGAGAACTAATTCAATGACTATTGTATGCATCCCTTAGCCCCTACCCAAAGGCCCCCTAATGCAATGGAACCTGGTCAAATGGCCACCTCGATTAAGCGGTCACTTCACTTCTCGGCCAGGTCTCAGGCACATTTCGTCGTTTGACCCGAATTAAGAGGTTACCTTGAGTTATTGTGAGCTTTAGTACAATAAGATAAGATTATATTAAACTACAACTCACTGGCTATTTGGTGTTACAACAAATATCAAAATATAATTTGTATTATTAATATTTGTATCATTATTATTATGACTTTTATAGTTATTACTATTACATCATCACATGGCGCTACAGGTCACTATATCCCAAGGAACTCCACTGCATTGCACTTTAATGCATTGCGTAGCTCCATTTGGACCACTTCAGAACATCACTGAACTACAGGACCCTATTTAAATTTATTAAGTTTTAGCTATGTAAGACTAGTTATGTAAACTAGTAAACTAATTTTAACTTATTTTAAAAACTACGGACATTGGAAGAAAGAGTTTTGAATTTTGCTACTGGAAAACTGTTCCAGTCTCTTAAAATTCTATAGACGAATAAGAAGCGAAAGAGCGCCAGACTTTACTATTGATTCAATTTTTTTCTGTGGCGGGATAATTTGTAAGAATACTTAGAACAATGACCGCTAGTGTCACCTCGCAAGGAGATTTTATTTTGTTTCGGGTAACATAAGATGATTTTAGTAATAAACGACTCAATGATATCACACAACATTAACACAACGAAAATTGCACCGCATTTTTGTGTTTGCATACTCCTACTTCCCCTCTTTTACCAATAACCCCTGGTCGTAATTAAAAGGATTCTACGGAAACACTTCATTTCATAGTATTAGAACATTTAGAGCAACTGTGCGCTTCCTGGAACCTGATCATCTCGATACCTCTACTAAGAAACGATTTACCCGGAGCCAAAGTGACCGCAAAAAACAGGTTTCACTGTAAACAATAAACCGGCAAAAGTGGCTCTGAGCATCAACTGCTGTCATTGCAGTGCCTCTGATCGATAGGTCGTAGACTCGAGTCCCGACGGGGGCAGAATTTTCGACACTTGTACGAGTACCTGGGATGAATTCAGTCAGTGGCAGGAGGAGAATTATTGCAGCCGGCTGCTCTGAAAGTTAGTTTTTCGTGGTATCTCTGTGCGATGACCGAGCGCGATGTTTCCTTCCTCTTCATTGATTTATCCTCACGCTTTACTTACACACACTTACATTCACATGCACTGCACTACCGCAAATGCCGGGAGACCGGTCGGGAGCTTAGAACTAAACCCGGCTGGGGCTCTGCCCCGATGGTGGGAGATACCTGGTTTGGGAAAACCCTGCTAGCCGAAGGTAAGACGGCACCGAATTTAGCGGGGGAAGTTCATCGCCACCTCCCGAGAGAGAAAAACAGGAACTATACTTACGGAACTAATGACCTCAGTTGACGCGACCGAAATCACCATCAACAATAAATTATGGTAAACAAGTAAAAAAAGAAAGAAATTATAGAAGAAAGGTTAGAAGAAAAGAGAGAAAGAAAGAACAGAAGGAAAGGAAAGAAAGGAAGGAAGGAAAGAAAGAAAGAAAGAAAGAAAGAAAGAAAGAAAGAAAGAAAGAAAGAAAGAAAGAAATGTCAGAAAGAATGGACAGAAAGAATGGACAGAAAGAATGAACAGAAAGAATGGACAGAAAGAATGGACAGAAAGAATGGACAGAAAGAATGGACAGAAAGAATGGACAGAAAGAATGGACAGAAAGAATGGACAGAAAGAATGGACAGAAAGAATGGACAGAAAGAATGGACAGAAAGAATGGACAGAAAGAATGGACAGAAAGAATGGACAGAAAGAATGGACGGAAAGAATGGACAGAAAGAATGGACGGAAAGAATGGACGGAAAGAATGGACGGAAAGAATGGACGGAAAGAATGGACGGAAAGAAAGAAAGGACGGAAAGAAAGGACGGAAAGAAAGGACGGAAAGAAAGGACGGAAAGAAAGGACGGAAAGAAAGGACGGAAAGAAAGGACGGAGAGAAAGGACGGAAAGAAAGGACAGAGAGAAAGGAAAGAAAGGGCAGAAGGAAAGAAAGAAAATAGGAGAGAAAGAAAGCGAGAGAAAGAAAGAATAAGATCTGACTCCAGGCACGCGGAAGCGTCGTCGCAGGCAACGAGAGCCTCGGTGCGAGAGCTCGCGCGCGTGCGTGCGTTTCCCGTCCAAAGGGCGGCGGCTGCGGCGGCGGCGGCGCCCTTTGAAATTGGCGGCTCCTCAATGCGCAGGCGCGTGGGCCCGTCGCCCCATTGTAGGCGGCCTATTGTCGCCGCGGCCCGCGCCGCACGCAACGCGAAGAATGGAGATCATTGACTCAGGAAAAACTCATTGATTGATCCCTCCAAAGTATTAATTGACACCGTCAGACGGACAATGAAAAACGCACGCATTGTAATGCGGGATGGTGTTGCTTTTTTGTACATTCGTCGGAAAAAAAAGGCGCCTTAAGAAGTCGGATCAGACGATCAACACAAAGGGAATATCAATACTACTTTCATCTCATGATATAATGTGGAATAAGATTTTATTTGGAAGTAATTGTATTCATTATTGTTGTATTAGGTTCGATCGGACGCCTTCTTTTGGATCCGCCTTGTACACAATAACAGGTTTGAACTCTACTCCGCCTTTTACTATCGCGGAAATGAGTGAAAGTTAAAGTGTAACTGGATGGTTTCTCTATTGTTTTCTTTTTTAGTGACCTTTATGAAACGACGTTTATAATTGTATTAATCAGGTTACAAATGCGAATAAGACCAGACCGGGCTAGGTGGCTCAATGGTGTCACTGCAGAGTCGCTGGCCGGGAGCTTCCAGGGTTCGAATACCGACGGTGGCAGGCGTTTCGACACTAGATAGATTGCTAGATCAAAGTCAGCCGCTGACAAGGGTAGAATTCCAGCAGCCAGCTGCGGACGTCACGGACCACCCACCATCTTTACCTTCATCGTACTAGTCCTATCCCCACTGCCTTTCTTACAAACATTTACCCTTACATTTACTACACTAGCACTCGTGTCGGGACACTAGTCGGGAGCTTTGAGCTTGTCCCAGCTGGGGAGGTGCCATTCTGATGGGAGATACCGGTTCACCAACCACGCACGATTCTTCCTTCCCATTCTTATCCCCTTTGTACCGAGCGAGGGGCAGATTGCCTATTCTCGGATTTTCTGTCTCTGGTTTCCAACAAGCGGCTGTGATCTGAAATTTGGCGTACAGGCTGTGAATCTTTAGGAGCACTTTGAGGCTCGTCGGATAACCGGAATAAAAAAGTTTATTAATGTGGCCTTGCCGTGTTCCTTACTCGCGCAGTTCCATGTAGTGATGCGACATCGACAACAAAACATCAATGTTGCCAAACATCGATGTTCAAACTTAAAACATCGATGTTAATAATACATCTAGCAAAAGTCATCGTTGTTTTTCAACATGGATGTTTTAAAGTTGGTTTAGTAAACTACCATTAGATCCGTGGGCAAGAAAATTTAATTTGACAGTGGCTGTACATATTAATTTGTAATTAAAATTTAACTGACAACAAAATTAAAAACACCTCTCTATGTACGAAATACGGGTCGAAAGAAAGATGGAGGCATAAGGATCATTTCGGGCCAGGTATCGTCATCTGGTCGAAGTACATAGTCCAAACCGCGTTTGTTTGGTTCGAAAACAGGCAGTGATACCATCAGTTATTATTTCATGTTTTTACTTTTACAACATTGTGATTATGGGAATTTTTCGTCCAGGAACCTAACATCGAAAACTAAAAACATCGAACACAAAACATCAGTGTTTGTCTGTCTGCTGGTTATTGAGATTGGGTCACAAGAAAGAAAACACACATTTTACATTGCCGACGTTTCGGCCGTATATTTGGCCTTCATCAGGGCTAGAGAACAGATAAAATATTTATATACAATGATATGTACAGTACATCACTTAGATCTATAGTTGCAGGTGAACAATTGATTATGAACAGAATAATTTATTATATTTGTTTACCTGTAATGTTCTTAGTAAATACGTTATACATTCTAAACGTCCTTATTGCATATGTTGTTCAATATTCTATAAATTATAACAATTTTAATTGAGATAGGCATTTTTAAACGTTCTGTGCAACCGCTTCTGTTGGCGCATGTAATGCTATATCAGTGATGCCAACTTATGAAAATGAAATGTGAAACTATTTTAGTATAACATACAGTATACACATACACACACACAAAAAAACCAATACATAGTCAAATTACAATTTGGACACAAAATAAAAATAAAAATAAACAGTGAATCAATCAAAATAAGAATAACATCAGTGTTAAAAAACATCGGCTTCAATACATCGATGCTTAAATAGTTGATATTTTATAGAAACGTCGATGTTTTGAAAAATTGGCAACGATGTTGCATCCTTTTTTCCTCAATTGGTACCCTTAGGGAGGCAGGAATTGATTTTTATGAGTCGGGTACATTAAGCTACTGCCTTGCGGCTTAAGCAGCTAGAGGGGGGCATTGATTTATTAACTAACTATAAATTTATCCCAATGTAACTATACAGTTAGAAATATCTGCTCTTTGGCATGCCTAGCTTGCGGGTAACTAATAATTATTAATTTAATACGGGGAAATGTTTTTCTTTTTCATTGCTTATTTTTTTCCACATTCACGCATAGTTCACACTTGGTTAACATTATACTCATAACTAGAGCTGAGAAGTTCGGGCAATTACATGTTGTTTTTTTTAATGGTCATATCTCTCTGAAATTTACAAGATGTACATTTACAGATGTAAATTTCATGGCAAAATATTGAAAATAAAGTAAGAAATGTATGCATGTAATCCATATTTTGCATATTTAAATCTTTTTGGCATATAAATGAATATTTTTGCATATTTTTTCGAAATTATGCCTAAAATAACATTAAAACATTCATTTTCACGTAAAAAATATTTATTAATACAAAGCATGACGTTTCTTGTAGATTCAAACACGTTCATACGATGAGTTTCAGACTACTGACGGTGAATGCAGCAGAAGTAATATCTGCTGACATTGGTTTATCACCAAGAATTGGCACCTCACACTTTCTTTCGGCATCCTCAGATATTGCGTGGCAAGACATTTTGTTTACTTTGGTTACTTCCCCCACAGAAAGCGAGTTGCGTCTCCCATCCACCCTCCCTCCCTTGCTTATTCCCTGTTTCTCTAGGTGGCAAAAGATGTGATGTCATTGTACAATACGTTTTCGTGACCCAATGCTGCATATCTTATCAATTTCTGTGCATATCAACATTTTGTGGCATATTTACATGATTGTAACGTCATAGCATTCACTGGTCGTCGGACCGCACAAGGCGCGGGCCGGGGCGTGGGAGGGGGTGGTCCAGATGTGGGGCTGGCAGGGCATCCGGAGCGGCCGCTCCGAGGGTGGAAGCCAGCGGGGAACATCCGGCGGTCAGCTAGCGCAGAAGGACGGGTGAGGACAGATCGTCTGCAGCTGGTCGGCGGACCCCTTTGTGCGCCCGGCCCAAAAACTCGGTAATGAGGTGACGCGGTCCGCGGGTCTTCAGCGTGTGAGGTCTGTCACGTGACTCCTCGCTGGAGACGCCGGTGGAGTGTTGGCGATGGGCATTCGAGTTTGGGCCGAATCGCGGTGCGGAGGCATATGCTGATCCGTGAAGGGTAGTCGCAGGTTGCGAGGGTGGCTACAGCAGATGCCAGGAGCGGTGCTACAGGTTAGCACGCTGGGGCACGCTGGGTCAGGCTGAGGCGGCTTGCCTCAGGAACGGTAGTTTCCGGAGGAGAATGTACATATTGTAATATGCAGTAACATTAAATAAAACTTGTACAAAGAACTCCGTGTCTGTGTTGTTCTTCACACCACGACGACGTCACAGACGAGGAAACATTAAATGGTGGCAGCGGTTTTAACGAACTTTACGCGGAAGTGACCATTAGTACATTAAATGGTAGCAGCTGTGACAACGGACATTCACGCGATGGTGACCAATAATTCATTAACTGGTTCACGCAAAGTTGTGCTAAATTAACATTAATTACGGCAGCAAGTGCCGAAGTGGTGTACAGTGATGTACGTGTGCGTGGAATGCAAGGTGCAGCAGTAGCTTTCTGGGCAGTAGCAGCAGGAACTGAGCAGGAGCTGTCGGGGCACCAGTGAAGCGCGAGGAAACATTAAATTACGCGGCAGCAACGGGAGCATCAAGAAAGAAGACTGGTACGGGCCTTGAAGGAAGGAAGGAAGGACGGACGTCTACACGTGTCCCCGACTCAACCCTGAGTCACAACAGTCACAACAGCGCAAGCGGCACCGAGGTTTTCCCTGCACGTAAGTGTGTCTTTTTGTACTCGCCGGGATTAATTCAGGCAGTATGGCGTATCTTGCGGGATTCAGGAAGGAGGTGCTGATGCGAGTGGCCAAGGAAATGGGGGAAACGCTTTCAGGTGATGAAACGGTTGTTGCACTAAAGCAAATAATTGTCAATAGCGCGGAATATGAGGAGGAAATTGTACGGGAACTCGCTAAGGCAACAAAGGAAACTCTCATAGAAGAACGCGAGGAGCGGGAACGCGACAGACAGTATGAGCTAGAGAGGTTGCGTATCACTACGACAACCACGACGCGGGAATCGATAGGTAGTACCGGTACCGCAACGAAGGCAACCGTTCAAATTAAAAATGTCATGGATCGGTTTAAAGGCGAAAACGATGATATTACGATGTTCCTGAGTGTGTTCGAAGCACAGGTAGGGCAATTAGGAATACCGGAATCGGAATGGGTGACAAATCTCATGGCACTGTTGCCTAATCAGGTAAATTCTTGGTTGATGCTCGATTCAGGAACGGGGGGCGTAGAATACGAGGAAGCGAAAACTCGGCTGTTAGAAATGTTTAAATTTAACGCCGAAAGGTTTCGACAGTTATTTACGTCACACCAAAGACGTGCTGGAACTACTTGGAACGTATACGCACGGGAATTAAGTAACTATTGCAAGGAATGGGTGGCGGGTCTTAAGATAACTGAATTCCACGAGCTCCTAGATTTAATGGTAACGGACCAATTAAAGCGGAGAGTACCGGCGGAAATGCGTGACCACTTTATCGATGAGTGGGGAGATCTTGCGGCGTCTCTCGAGCTAGCAAAGAAACTCGATAGCTATGAGAACAACCGAGCAGGTTGGAAACGTAGTTTCTCGAAGTTTACTAGCAAAGAGAACACGCAGGTTAAACGGGTGGATCAGGCGACGGAAGGTGCGTCGCGAGTCACAAAACAGACGGAATCTAAGGTGGACCACACGGCTGAATTTGAAAGGCCTAAGGCGGCCGCCTGTTTTAAGTGTGGAGAAGCAGGTCATTTTCGTAGGCAATGCCCAGATCGGAAGAGCGTGGAAAAAATAAATCACGTGGCCGAAAGGCAAGGTCAAGCATTGTTGAAACCCTTCACGTGTGTCGGAAGGGTAAATAATTTCCCCGTTAAATTACTTCGTGATAGTGGTGCCACTTACGACATTGTAAATGGTAAACATGTGACGGATGAACAGATGACCGGGGAATCCGTTTGGGTGATGCAACCACTCGATGCAGAGCCAAGGAATCTGCCGGTGGCGCGCGTCACGTTAGAAGGGCCCTTCGGCAGGTTCGTTACAAAGGCGGCCGTAGCAAATAGTAATTGCAAGCTCGATTACTATTTATTAAGTAACCGTACGGCCACCTTGATGGATGAGGTTAAAGGGGGGTTTGTTGAGCCACAAATAGCTTGTGCGGTGCAGACCAGGTCACAGAATCATAGAAAGACGCGTACGGCTTCGCCGGAACGCCAAGAGCGGGAGCAGCAGCTGCCGGCGTCCGATAACGCCACGGACGGAGCTGCGGAAGCGTTGACGGGCGATGCCGACGAGGAAGGCGACGTGGCCGAGTTAGACGCAGGCATAGTAAATCTGCTAAAAATCGAGAAACCGGCGTTTGCAATCGCGCAACAGGAAGACAAGGAAATCCAAAGATTAAGGGAGCTAGCCAGGGGAGTCGGCTCAGAAAAAGGTGGCTACTTCGAAAGGGACGGATTGTTGTTTCGGGCCAGACAGAGTAAACGCGGCGAATGCTACGAAATGATTGTAATGCCCACAATCTACCGTAGTACGGTACTGAAGGTCTGTCATGAAACGTCGAATTCGCATCTGGGAGTCACTAAGAGTAAAGACTCCATGGCCAAGTATTTTTACTGGCCAAATTGCTTTAAAGACATGGAAACTTACGTGCGCACCTGCGATAGCTGCCAGAGGGTAGGTCGAGCAGGGGACAAAAAGAAATCGCCGCTGAAACTCGTCCCCGTCGTCTCGGAGGTATTTTCAAAAATTAATGTCGATGCGTGCGGGCCCTTTCCAGAGTCAGAAGCCGGGAACAAGTATATCCTTACCGCAATGTGTCTCGCGTCCAAATTTCCGGAAGCCAAAGCAATAAAAGATTTGTCGTCAGCAACAGTCATCGAAGCCCTATTAGAACTATTTAGTAGGATAGGTTTTCCACGGGAACTGCAAACAGATCAAGGGACCTGTTTCACGAGCGCGTTGACGGCTGAATTCGCGGAACGTTTCGGGATTCGCTTAATACGCAGTTCACCGTACCACCCGCAGAGCAACGCGATTGAGAGGGTACACCGGACCATGAATAGGCTGATGAAGGTGCTATGCTTAGAGGCCGGGACAGAGTGGGAAAAACAGCTCCCAGCTATTATGTTTGCGCTGCGAACGACCGTACATGAAAGCTTGGGTTTCTCACCGGCCGAACTAGTGTACGGCAGGAACCTGCGTACGCCCATTACGCTCATGTACGAGCACTTGGCAGGTGCAGAAGAGCAGACAAGTCCGGTTGTCGAGCACGTCTTTAAATTAATAAACAGGCTAAAGAAAACACGTGAGCTAGCACATCAGCGAATGGCCTCCGAACAAGAGAAACGTAAGGTTTGGTACGACCGGAGGGCCGTTCGTAGGACGTTTGTGATGGGAGACAAAGTGCTGGTTTTGGCCCCGAACAAAACACAAAAGTTGGCAGTTCAGTGGGTTGGTCCAGGCGAAATTAGAGAACAGATTTCGGAAACGAATTACGTGGTACAAATGCCGGGAAAAAAAGAGGCAAAGGTGTACCACGTAAACATGCTAAAGCGGTACCACCAACGGACCGAGTACGTCAACTTCCTCGGTATCGCGTCAGAGGAGACGGTGGAGGAAGAAGACGAGTTGGACAGGTACGCGTTGAAATTAGACTCGAGTGATTTTGACATCGAATCACTGCTTGAAGGCACCCATGTGGAGCCGGAATTTCGGGCTGCTTTGAAAGATGTCATTTTCAAATACAAAGACATTTTTTCTGAAAAACCAGGATTGACTGACGTCATAACAATGGATGTAGAACTCACTGATTATACTCAAACGGTGAGGAGTGCGCCGTATAGAATGTCACCTAGACAAACAAAAATCTTAAAGGATGAAATCACGAAAATGCTCAAGGAAGGCATTATCGAAGTAGGCGAATCTGATTTTACGTCGCCAATGATTTTGGTCGAAGCACCGGGCAAGAAACCTCGACCGTGTATTGATTACCGGCGGCTAAACCAAATCATAAAAACTGAGTACTACCCTTTACCCAACATGGACGAAAGAATAGAGACCGTTGCGGCAGCAAAAATTATCACAACTCTTGATTTGGCCAAGTGCTACTGGCAGATAGGTCTCACCGCTAGAGCACAGAGATACGCCGCATTTGTTACGAGTTTCGGTACATATAGGCCGTTGCGACTACCATTCGGAATACGTAATGGGCCGTACCAATGCAGTCGTATGATGGGCTCTCTCTTACGGGAATGTCAAGAGTTCGCTTTGCCTTATCTGGATGACATTGCGGTATTTAGCAATACATGGCAAGAACATGTGCGTCATCTCGACATAGTGTTTAAGATTTTGAAGGAGGCAAAACTCACTGTACAACCGGCAAAATGCAAGTATGCACGTACACATGTGCAATATCTAGGATATGTTGTTGGAAATGGCGAGCTCAGACCGGTCGACGCGAAAGTGAAGGCAATCCGAGACTTTCCCGTACCGAAAACAAAAAAGCAGGTTCGCGCATTTTTAGGTCTATCTGGGTATTACCGTAAGTTCATTCACGGGTTTGCGGAGAAGGCAGCACCGTTGACTGACCTGTTACGCGGACGAGAGCGGCAAGGCAGGGTAACATGGACAGACGAATGCCAAGAAGCGTTCTGCCGATTAAGAGAGGCGCTCTGCGGCGACGCAGTGGTGAAAGCTCCGGACTTCACGAAAAGCTTCATACTTCAATCAGATGCGTCAGATAGAGGGCTGGGAATAATTTTAGCTCAAAAAGACGAGCTGGGAGATGAGCATCCGGTACTCTATATAAGTAGAAAGATTACACCGGCGGAATCCAAGTTTTGTACAACAGAAAAAGAGTGCCTTGGAATTATATGGGGTCTTCAAAAGCTAAAATATTATTTGGATGGACAGGTTGCCATAAAAATAGAGACAGACCATAATCCGCTGGTATGGTTAAGAAATTCTGCAGGAAATAATCCTAGATTGATGCGCTGGTCGCTGTTATTGCAACAATACGACATCACCATTGTTCATAAAAAAGGGGCAGAGCATGTCAATGTGGATGCACTGAGTCGCATGTACTAGCCTGGAGTAGTCTACGTGAGTGCAAGAGGGCACCACGACAGTGGAGCCAAAATGTACCAAAAACGGTGCAATTGTATAAATTGTAAATACCATAGTTTAAGAGTGTTACTGATTTATGTAAAATGTCTTTTTTTTAATTTTAAGTACAAGGTTTGTGGTAGTGTCAATATAGTTGCCCAAGGTTATGTTCAGATAAATATTGTAAATGTAATATTGATAAGGCCAATAATGTTAGTCACGGCCGGCACTGAAATTATTGAACATTGTGTAATTTTGAAGGCAACTTGGTGATTTTCCGTGTTATGTATTTATGTAGTGGCATTTTGGGGGACAAAGTCAAAAAAAAATGTTTATTGCAAATTGAGGGCAAGATGTGTATATATAAACGTACATTGACTATGTAAAATTGTGTATGGTGGTAAAATTGGTGAAATTGTATATAGTCATTAGGTGATAATAGCTAGTGAAAAAAACAAAAGGTTACGAGTCCAGGGAATTAATAGATCGGCGTACAATCCAAGGAATTTTTTCTCTGTAACTAATAAAGTCTGCGAAAAAAAATTCCGCCCCAAGTATGGGAGAGATTGTAACGTCATAGCATTCACTGGTCGTCGGACCGCACAAGGCGCGGGCCGGGGCGTGGGAGGGGGTGGTCCAGATGTGGGGCTGGCAGGGCATCCGGAGCGGCCGCTCCGAGGGTGGAAGCCAGCGGGGAACATCCGGCGGTCAGCTAGCGCAGAAGGACGGGTGAGGACAGATCGTCTGCAGCTGGTCGGCGGACCCCTTTGTGCGCCCGGCCCAAAAACTCGGTAATGAGGTGACGCGGTCCGCGGGTCTTCAGCGTGTGAGGTCTGTCACGTGACTCCTCGCTGGAGACGCCGGTGGAGTGTTGGCGATGGGCATTCGAGTTTGGGCCGAATCGCGGTGCGGAGGCATATGCTGATCCGTGAAGGGTAGTCGCAGGTTGCGAGAGTGGCTACGGAGATGCCAGGAGCGGTGCTACAGTTTAGCACGCTGGGGCACGCTGGGTCAGGCTGAGGCGGCTTGCCTCAGGAACGGTAGTTTCCGGAGGAGAATGTACATATTGTAATATGCAGTAACATTAAATAAAACTTGTACAAAGAACTCCGTGTCTGTGTTGTTCTTCACACCACGACGACGTCACAGTATATTTCTTTGACCCCAGTGAATAAGCTGATAAGCCAAAAAAACTTTATTTTATAGGGGAGCAAAAAACAATTTAAACTAATGCTATAAGTAAGGGATTAATGATATTCAAACAAAACCTACCCCAAAATAGTTTTATTTGAATATTATCTTCGTTTGAATATCATTAATCCCTGATTTAATTCATTTAAACGTTGTTTTTTGCTCTCCTGTAAAATTAGTGTTATGACTTATCAGCTTATTCACCAGGATCAAAGTTTTAAGGGCTAAAACCTTGCATTAAGTTCCCAAGTCTACACAGAACCAATGGCATGCATCCCTAGTGCCATGTGCTGCGACAGCGTTGTCGGGCCCGAGCGGCGGCGGCGGCGGCGGCGGCGGCGGCGGCGGCGGCGGTGGCGGCGGCGCCTGGCACAGCGCACAGAGGGCGCCCTTGTGCCGGCGCCGCTGCATTTGAACTTAATTTCACGGCTAATTGGCGCGGGCGGCGGTGGCGAGCGGGAAATGGCATCGGCTGCGGCGGCGGCGCCGTCGTCGTCTCGGCCGCATGCTGCCGCCTGGCCGGGCGCCGCGTCGCGGCTCTCCGCGCCACTCGCCTTTTTGCCAGGCTGCTCTGGAAGCAATTGATTACGTTGCGTCACGGCCCCGCAGGAACGACCTTCGACGTGCTGCACGAGCCTTTCCCAGAGGCAGCGGTGGCTCCCTTGAGAACACGGCTTCCACGGAGCGTTGGGATGATGATGTAGAGTTGGTGCTTACAGTCTCCGAGAGTGTAAACGTGCTTGATGTCTTGACGGATGTTTTTATAAATGTTGAAATCGAGATGAGTGGGGAATATCAACTGATGCCATTGCAGTGCCTCTGACCGGTAGGTCCTAGATTCGAATCCCGACGGTGGTAGGACACTGGTTAGGTAGCTAGGTCTAGTTCCTTCGCTGCCTGATGGAGAATTCTAGTGGCTGGCTGCTTTGATCGGTAGTTTTCCGTGGTTTATCCGATCAATACCAGGCGAATGCCGGAGCAGTACCCTAACAAACGGGCCGCGGACAGCGCGATCTTTCCTTCCTCTTCCTTGTATCATACCCCTTACTTACACACACCCGTACATGCACTACACTACCACACATGCTGGGAGACCGATCGGGAGCTTACGAGCTTGTCCCGACCGGGGCGGTGCCCCACTGGTGGGATATACCTGGTTAGGGAAACACCCGATAGGGGACGGTACGTCGGCGCTGTATGTCACCATCCAGCGCGGGAAGATCACAGCCACCTCCCGCGAAAAAACGTGCACTACACTTACGGGACTGACTTCATCAGTTGGCGCGCTCAGAATCACTAATCAACCAACCAAGATCGGTGAATTAACTAACTAAAAAGTTAAGTTAATCTAATTATACATTCAAAAATATCTGTAGTTATAACTTAACTAATAACTTAATTCTGGAAAATGTTTTCCCTTTTCATGGCTAATTTTTTTCTACATTAAGGTATCGTGTTCCTATCTGCACTAATACGTTTTAAATAACGTTGTTTTCGTCACCGTGCCAACTTCGGTGTCGCTTCGGCATGGAGCATCGTCCAGTTATTAGGAGCCGAAAGCTGCTAATTTCCGAAAATGAGTAAGGCATTAGTACTGTTACAATGTGTCTGTGGCGTGTCTGATCTATCACCACGTACCCACGTATGAACGATCATCTTGATATTGGGGGTTGTCACGTACTAGTCCGAAATTCTCAATGCCTTCAATCGTTGTGGCTCTCTTTCGATTCACGGCCAACCCTTGAGGAATTTGTGGTGAACCGAGAGAGCTCTCGGCACGTCTCCCGTTTACTCAGACCGGTAGCGGTAGCTCAGTGCATCAACTGATGTCACTGCAGCGCCTCTAACCGGGAGGTCCTAGGTTCCCACTCCCCACGGCGGCAGGATTTTCGACATAAGCTCTTCAGCTAGGTCGAATTCAGCTGCTGTCTGGAGGAGAATTCTAGCGGCCGGCTGCTCTGATCGGTAGTTTTCCGTGGTTTCTCCGATCAACACCAGGCGAATGCCGGAGCAGTACCTTAACAAACGGGCCACTGACCGCGCGCGATCTTTCCTTCCTCTTCCTTGTCCTATCCTCTCTTCTTACATACACACTTACACTAACATGCACCACACTATCACATATTCCGGGAGACCAGTCGGGACCTTAGAGCTTGTCCCGACTGGGGCGGTGCCCCGCTTGTGGGAGAGTCCTGGTTAGGGGGAAACCCCACTAGCCGACGGCAGGTCGGTGCCGGATCTCGCCATCAAGCGGGGAGGATCACCGCCATCACCCGAGAAAAAGCATGCACTACACTAACGGGACTAATGACCGAAGCAGTTGACGCGCCCGGAAACACGATAAAATCAATTAATCAATCAACCGTTTACTCAGCCTTTCATTCCATCATTGATCCTCCATAATTTATCTCATAAACATTTTCGCTACCATCTACTCGTTTGACCAATCTCATGGGTCTCAAACATCTCGATAGTAGTATACCCGAGTACATAAATATTGATATGCAATTCCTGGTGGTTGAGTGTCTGTGCCATCGCCCAAATACACTGACTCTAAGACTGTGGGTTCGAGTCACGCGTAAGACCTGGTTATTTAACCTTGAGTTTGTTGGCTTTTCCTAACACCATCTATCCCCATATGATCTACCAACCCTCTCATAATCACCAATGAGCTCCCATGTTCACCATTCTCCCCATCCACACCGTAAAATGCAAAAAGAGAAAAAGTATATCTGATCATCTGACTCAGAAACGGGAAGACACAATACTCCTCCCGCCCTACTCTCAAGCAAGACACGGTATGAAATTTACCTAAATGTCACAAATAAAACTTTCACTATTGTATTTTTTTATCTGCGGAGCAACTGACACGAATAGTTCCACGTTAGCGTCAAATTCGGATTTAGACATTCATTGCGCTTCTACACAGTCGTTAGGAACGAACGAAAGTACAAACCTTCGACTCTGTTTCTCCATTACTTATGTGGATTCTGTTTGGGTTCAGGTTTGACGCCACACGTTTTAGACAAAAGTTTATAAGTATTTTATGCCCGGATGTTATTTGGAATTATTAATTGAGAAAATTATGATGTTTGTGCTTTATTTACTACATCGTTCTAAAAAACAAAGAATAATAATATTTACAGATAAACATTCCTCTACCATATCGTCATAACTAGGGGGGAACTTTAATGAAATGTCATTTCTTTTCTTTTCGCTTTAGAACAATGCCGTTTAGTATAGAGATTCATTTCATGTTATGACAACCCATTTGTATAGGTCATTATTTTGCATTTTTTGTCGATTTTGACTAATAGGTCATTATTTATCTTTTTCCGTCATTTTTAATGCATTTTTTGCTGATTTAATTGATTTTAATGTCATTTTTAATGGTTCTTACTTCAAAAAATATTTACAACAAATGTTATTCACAGAATTACTCGGTAGCCTATTCTATTTCTTCGTTTATAAATTGTTTTGACAGCCGTTGTGAGTATGTAATTCTTGTGACGTATATAAGCGCCATTTCGGACGATTTTGGGATAACTAAAGATAGAGATTTCCTGGAAATGAACAGTCCAAACCAAAAGTTTGCAAGCTGAGTTCACTCGAACGAATGGAAGGAGTCTTGATTGCATCAGTACAGTATGAGACAATTACAGCACGGGAATGTTTGAAACCAGACTTCCTACACGTAATAGACAAATTCGCCAGATGACCAGTGAGAAACAACAACATAATATTATAACACGGAAATGGACACGTCTTTAGAATTTTTCTTGCAAATTAGATGTGTGACGTGGAATCTATTTGGGGGCATTTCTGACCCCAACCGCATAGAAGTCCCATTACTTCCAATCAAGAAAACTTAAAAGACTAAAGTTTACAACACATGTAAATGTGGACATAATTAGCATATCTAAAAGGAGAAGTGCATGTGAATAATTTCTCTCAGTGTTGCAAAACATTTGCGCCTGGGCTCCCATATGTCCGCAAACACAGTGTAAAGGTTAAGACAGACCTGATTTTACAACCTCAATCTCCCTTTAATGAATTCGTAAGACATATAGAGTGAATCATTTCAATTGGTAAAAATATGCCATAATGTTCTCCTCAGTTAGATGAACAAATGTTTCTAACGTCATTTTGCTGAGAGATGCATCTTTTCCGCTCAGAGTTTCTTGTTAATTTCTTTTCATCTGTAACGAGCAGAAGATTTTGCTTATAGTGAATCGAATAGCCGAGGATATTTCTAAGTAAAGACGAAGAAAAAAAGTCGACTTTTTCCGGATAAAAAAGAAGAAAAATGAAAATTTGTGAATAGATGGATTTGGGTTGCAAATTACCATTGCTCTGTATCGCTCGCTGCTCTGCATTCGCGCCCGATTTTTGGCGCCAGGACCTTAGCCCTCCAGCACGTCATCAGGATTCCAATGCACTCGCTGTTCACAAATGACGGTAATGACCTCCGAAGTCTACAACAGCGCTTTGAGTTTTGGAAATGCGCTTAACGTTCCGATGATAAACAGGAAGTGATGAAATTTGAAAATTGCAACAACAAAATCCTACGACTTCTGTGCTTCTGAGTCCAAAAGGGTAAGGGAATTATTTATTGACAGTTTTATGAGGAACATGCTGGCGTATTTTTTATACCTTTTTAAGGCTCACCTAGACGCTATGTGATGTAATAATATGTGTTTATACGTGTAGAAATGTCTGTTCTCCTTACGTGACTGGAACTGACCGCCTTTTGAAAAGCTTTTGTTTGAAAATTAATAAAAAAAACAATTATCTTTAAGCTGATGATAATTTATTATCAGAACTGGAGTATCATTACAATTACATCCATAATTGTTTTCTTTTTATTAAAAAAATTAAGTCATGTTTAAATGGTTTGATTCTACTTGATTGCTTTCTTATCGACAAAATTATTTTTAATTGGCTAATAGTTGCATTTAGCAATAAGTACATCGCGTCTATAGATGAGACAATATATAACCTTTTTTTATTTTGTGACATTCATATTTACATGAAATCACAAGTAAAAACTACAGAATGTAAACTTACCGGAAATTAATTTTCATATTCCTGTTGTTTATGTTATTGGAGACATCAGAAATCAATTAGTATGTTTCTCTCTTTGAATAACTTTAGAACAGAACAAGTTCTTTCGTCGATTCATCTTCATGAAAGTTATAGGCCATGAAATGACAAGAACTCCTTGCTTCAGTCTCATGTCTTGTCATATGATATTAGTGTATTGGCAAAACAATCTCTGTTCGTGTCGTCTCAACGCCAAGGAAATTAACTGGTAGGTGTTTCAATAAAATGTGATTGGAAGTGGTTACGAAACAAAATATTTGTACTTGTTTATTTTGTACAACAGATCAAAAATCACTCGAAATACATTCCAAACAGCTCTCTTACCTGTTTACGGTCACCTCCGGTTTCACATTCTTAATCACCTAACCAGCTTTTTCGACACAGCAGGAAACGAACGACCAGCTGAAGAAAACTCCTTATGTACTCGTTCTAAATTCGTTTCGTGAGGAATTAATTTCTACTTTGTACGCACTGTTAGAGATATATTTTCTCTTTGATAGTGATACAAGTTCAACACAGGTTTATTTTTCCACGGGGAACTCCGTAAAATAAAAATAAGGCATGATATATGTGGAATGTCGGTAACTTAAGTACTTTTTACAAGCTCCCGGATCTCACAGAGAAAAATATGCGGATAACCTCTGGGTCTAATTTCATTTTTAATGCTGCTTCATGGCGTTATGACGTTGCATGTGGAGAACACGCTTATAAATACGAGTCTGAGAACGTTTTAGGGTTTGAGCAGCCCAATTTAGCACCTCGTCGTAGAATAAATTGATTCTCAGGTCGTAATTAATTAGGTTTTAAACTTAATATCGGAGGTCATGCAAAGGTTTCGTGTTACGTTGGCTCGCCTGAGCAGCCGCTGGGAACATGGGGCCGGTTTGCCGGAGGCAGGTGCAACACACCACAGTAATCCTTACTCTCACCTATTTGTAATAAGCTAATGAAAGATGCAATACGGTGGAAGTACCTAGTATATTACTAACTTACATTTTCATACGCAGCAGTTGAACTTTATTGACTGAAATCATATTACACTAAAAGTAATTGATTTATATAATTTTAAAATCAGTGATTGAATCTCTGATTCTTGTTTGTTTACAAAATCGTAAATGATTCTAAGATTTCTGGGAAAAGTCTAAAGTGAAGGTATTATCAATGTTTGTAAGAGCAAAACACCAAATTTTTAGTATTAAATGGTTTCACATTCCCTCGTGTTTGTTTTCTTTCATTTATAAGTAGATTGAACAAAAACGCGTTGAGGAACATCTGTAGAAGCACACACTCAGTTGGGATAGACTGTCCGCCTCCTTAGCCAACATATGTGCGCTAATAGTACCGAATACAATGGTAGATGTCAGTCACATTTTTTCAATTAAATAATGTTATTCCTAAAACCGTGAAAATATCCTCTCCGAAAACTTTTGAACTGATTACACAATTTATAGTGTGGGAAACACAAAATCATATATTTGCCCACAAGATCCCCGTTGGGCGATTGATTAAATATCAGCATCCAAAGTATATAGGTGAAATAAAAACTTCCCAAAAATTACTCCAAGGAAGTTTCCAAATAACTTTCCCTATTCATGTGTTTCTGTGTCTTGGCGGGAGGATCAATTGTCATGCCAACTTCATGCCCCTTCAGCTACCTCTAATTGGCAATTGGCAATATAGGGTGAGTAGTAGCAGAGGTTATGGTGAGAGAGATGCGCCGTTGTCTATTGCACATCCCCAAATCCTACTCTTTGTGTGTATCGGTTTAATGGTGTAACCGGAGGTTGAAGAAAAGGGCCTTCGTAATTCCTTCCTTGAATATTCTGAGAATTTCATCCCAACACTATCGCATATATTCATCGTTCTCGGGAAAGAAACTCACGCATCCACTTGGCGCACTTCACACGAGATATCAGGCATTGGTCGCACCTGTGAGGCTGCCTGTTGGTTCGGGTGCGAGCGGCGCCGAGGAGGGAGTGAGGAATGCCGTCTCGGCCGCTCGGCTTCTCGGCGCCTGAGCGCGATGAATGGGCACGACCCCCGACCTCGCGCAGCTGCTCGTCCACCCAGCCGGCGCGGCGGCACGCAGAGGTCGCGTCTCGGGCCTCTTCAAGCGCGCCACGGACGCCCCCGACGCGTCCGTCACCCTCAGACCGACTCCCCAGACTCTACCCAAACCTCGGAAGACATCGATGCTTCCGTCATCCGCGTCGCCTTCCAAGTGTAGCGTCACGTTGGCGGCCGTGGGTGGGAGGAGGAGCGGAAGTATCGCATACCTGCGGGCTGAATAGCCTTGGCGCCACGGCGTTGGGATATATTTAGACCAAGTGGACTCCTGCTTGACCTGGAAGGTCACGTGGTAGACGCGAGCCTCCCTCCTACACCAAGGACGGTCACGTGACGGCTACACATAAAATCGAGCCGACGAGCTCACACGGTTTTCTTTTTTTTTGGAAACCTCGCGCGATGCGCAAAACTTTACGCCCAGGCTGCAGTGTGTCGTGCCTCTTGCACGGGGGACGAGGTCACGGTAGTGGCGCGGGAGAAGCGTCAGTGGAGGCGGGGCCTCCCTGTGTGGGATATCCACAGGGAAATACTCAAAAGTGTGTAGTTTCGGAGCAGAATTTAGTTATTGTACATACGTGTAAATAAACTTGTACATACTTGTAAATGTCTATGTGTTTTTCTCCATGACGCCACACAAGCCTTCTCCTCTCTCTTCTAGACATCCCCCAACGCCCAGACACTAGACTCAAGTATTAAGGCTCCCACAGACCGACGCGGAAGATCGCAGCCTACGCGTATTGGCCGCAGCGGAGGTTTCGCGTCACGTGTTCCCTTATGAGCACGTTCAGACCTGCGCGGCATGCAAGCGTCGCGGCAACGGATTAGCAGCGTTTAATTGGCGGCGAAATTTGTATCGCATTCACACGCGTTTCTTCCCCTGCAGCTCGAGTTTCGTGGAAGTCGGCCCGTGTACGGGAGTCTTCGCTCCCCTCTGGGTCGAGCGACCTTGCCAACCGTCACCAAACGTTGACTCATAATTGACGCTCCGGTGTGAACGGTCCCGCGAATTTCGCGGCCGCGACTAGCTAGGAACTTTCCGCTCCGCACCCGCTGCGGATCAAACGCGCCAGTCTGTGGAAGCCTTTACCCTCGATACCCAACCACCTCCGACACCCTACCGTTCCAGACACCCCGCCGCCCCCGACACCCCGCCGCCCCCGACACCCCGCCGCCCCCGACACCCCGCCGCCCCCGACATCCCGCCGCCCCCGACACCCCGCCGCCCCCGACACCACGCCGCCCCCGACACCACGCCGCCCCCGACACCACACCGGTATGCCGGTATTACTGGTTATGTAGTAAGGGTGGGATCCATCGCACCCTTAAGGCTCCCACAGACCGGCGCGATAGATCTGCAGCGGGTGCGGCGCGGAAAGTTCCGAGCTAGACGTGGATGCGGAATTCGTGGAACCTTCACACCGGAGCGTCAATTATGAGTCAGCGTTTGGTGACAGTTGGCAAGGTCACTCGACCCAGAGGCGAGCGAAGACTCCCGAACACGGACGGACTTCCTCGAAACTCTAGCTGCAACGGAAGAAACGCGTCTGACTGCGTTACAAATTTCACCGCGGATTAAACGCTGCCAATCCATTGCCGCGACGCTCGCCTGCCGCGCAGGTCTGAACGTGCTCATAAGGTAACACGTGACGCGAAACATCCGCTGCGGCCAATCCGCGTAGGCTGCGTATCTTCCGTGTCGGTCTGTAGGAGCCTTTATTGGTCTGCGCCGCAAAAGCAAGGCCTCGCGCTCGGAGTCGGCATTCGACGCCTGCGAAATCAGCGACGGCGCTACCCGAAGCGGCGTCGTAACACGCAGTCGGTGCTGAGCTTTATGGCGCGTAGCGGGTATCAATCCAAGGCGAAGATTCCTAATTGTACAGTCGTAAACGCTATCATTTTGGAACAGCCAGCTCTCAGTCATCTCCAGAGGCATGGGTTCCTGAGAAGAAAAGACGAAGAGAAATTCTACATCTACGAGATGTATCATTCCAATATTTACAGTCTCTTCCGCTCTTCTGGTTTAGATAGATGTTGATGAGTTTTCTTTGTTTTCCAGACGCTTACATTTCACTCAGTATCTTATTATTCATAAAATACCTGCAGCCATGGCATCTTTTACTCCTAAAGCTGTATTAGACTGTGGACCTCATTGTTACTCTAAATTATCTTGTCTAACGAAGCGCAAAAAGGAGTAAATATCAGTCTTGTTAAGCTGTAGTAGTTTCATATCAGGGTTCGTTGTATTCAGTTAAAATATTAATCATTGCTTGTTATCATGTGAAGTTAACTGTGAGTTCAATACTCGGATCTTTCCCTCTGAACATGTATTAATGTTCCGGTCCTGTTCTACAACTTCGCGAAATCATATTTTCGTCAATAAGTATAATAAAAATATTAACCTCACTTGTCTGAAAGACTCATACTAGATAACAGATTAAGGGCGGCCTCTTCTAGCTACATTCCATCAGTTCGAATAGCGCATGCGCAGTAGCTCAAAAGTGATTTTAGGCCAAGGTGCATCACGCCATGCAAAATATCTGAGTAGTCAGTGAAGCAAAGATTGCGAAATTTTTTAGTTCGAAGATTGATCGTTGTAAGTGTAAAGATTAGTGAGTGCATATAAAAATGCATATAAAGTGTATGTCCAGCAATGTTCCCCTTTTTCAAAAAAACAGTGATTATAATTACATATAATGCGTTTGCGTTATATATAATTAGGCTTTAAGTTAAGATGGATAGCAGTATATCCTCTGCACATGAATTTGTAAACCTCTCATTTCATTAGTTTTGGAAAATATGAAATTTGAATGACAAATATTTTTGAAGTTTTTGATTTTGCGTTTCGTGCATGTATACATGCCTTCTCTACATCTCTTTCTTTTGTGCGATGTAATCATTTGAATTCAGGTAGTTGTTGTCGTTATTGTTATTATTATAATTATTATTACTATTATTGTCGTTGTTATTGTTATTCGTTGCGTAGTTGTAGAGTGGTGGTATTGTCGTAGTGACATAGTCAGCGCTCTCTAGGAATCAACCAGTAGCGTCCCAGCAGACAAAAAAGTTGCACAGGGATGTACTTGCCTGTGCAATTAAAGAGGTAAATCATTAAATTACAAAAGATTAATAAAGTAGCTACAAGGCACATATCGTTTGAAAGAAATAATCATTCATCGATTTGTGGGGGCGGTGATTATCGGCATTGATAAGAAACGTGACGTTAAAGATTGACACTAATTTAGGAGTATCTGAAAGTACATCATTAGAATGTAAAATGTACCACATGTTAAATTAGAAACAGTACTCGTGTATCTACATGTCTGCCAAGGGCTCACCACTATGTTTGTCTCCAGCTACTTTATCAAGATTATTAATAATTGATGGATAATTACTTTAATGAACTTCGTGAATATCGAGTTTTCCCTCGTAATTATGCCAGGGGGTTCCTGGAGAAGAATGCGAGCAAACATATTAAAATTAATGTACGCATAAAAGTAAACAAATTCTGTCATTAGCTTAATTTGCTATTTATTGAAGGAATCTCGCGGCTTCATTATAAAATGTCATTGAGCGATGTCTTTCAATTCTGTGTAGATGAGGTGAAAGTCTCCAGACTGGTCACTAACACAGGTGGGTATCGTTGATTTGACTGCCTCATCAAAAGTGGTCTTGCTGTTGGTCTTCTAGCTATCAAGAGTATCGCAGAACCACTGCTCAAGAGAATACTTGTAACTGCGCTTTGTCTGAAGTGCTCATCAAAATGGATGGCAAGTGTCGTAAAAGAATGCAATCAGCAACATGCCCTCTTCACAATTTTTGTAGATAGCGCATAGTGATTTGTCAGCTTTCGTTCATTCTCACTTCGATAAAATGATAACTAAAAAAATTAAAGAATGATTTAATAGAATTTCGTTGAATTCAAATTAGTTTTGAAAATCGTAAAAATACAATAATCAGTAAATACTTGTAGAATGTCGTTCACAGTTTTTCCTCCCTTTGGAATCTGTCAAGAATACTATCTTTTAATTTTTTTAAAAGAATAGGTCTCTAATCGATTAAAGCGTTTGTGTGTGTTTGTTTGTGTGAGTGTGTTTGTGTGTACTTTCAACTATGATAATACAGAAAATTTCTATGTTTATCATTCTTCGGAAAGTACCGGATATCTTATAAATACTATATTTGATGTAGTTCTCAAGATAAGATTACTTTGGTCGAGAGTGGTGTAAGTCATTTAACAATCCGCAAAATCGGAAATATAAATAAATAATATCAGGAACATAAAGAAAATAAGCAAAACATTGCTAAAACAATAAAAAGTACACACAATATATAAACATGTTCTCACTGGAATTGATCAAACTGCAATTACTCAGCATTGGGGTCTTGAATGAACACAAAGTCTAGAGAATTGTTCGGCACTTTCAAATGGAATTAAAAGTTTACTTCCGTTAAATGGAATGTATTTATTTCTTTATAATTTGTTTTCTTTATATTTTATCTTGGTTGTAAATTTATTCCAATATAATGGATCAATAATCACTTTAGAAGAGAAATCCATTTTAAGCTCCACAAATTCCACATATACCGGATTACGACCCTCAATACTTTCTCCTACAGATAAAAAGCAGATGGATTGCCTTCGAGTAAGGTAGCGGTATTGCCTACACAAAAGATTCATATTTTTAATTCTCGGAACAAACCTGCATACACATTTCTTGTACGTGTGACGTCGTGGGAATATACAATAATCACAGACACGAGCTTCAATGATAAATATGTACAGGTTTATTCACAATATGTACAGTAATAATTTAAGTTACTCAGCTCTGGTAGATGTTTACTTCCCTGATCGCAGGAGCGATCCTTAAAAATGAATTGACTGACTTGTGGCCCACGCCACTCCTCAGCGAGCCTCCCGCACACAGCAGACAGCTCCGGCGACCTCAGTCACCCGTGGATATAGTCCACAACGGCGTCCCAACACATGGGTTACCGCACGAGCCTAGCTCGGCTCCGCACCGCCCTGGGCGCAAGTTTTGTGCGTTCGCACGAGGGTTCCCACTCAGCTCAACAAACCCCAACCCCGCGCTCTGCGTTCGCTCTTATATAGCTACCACCCACGTGACCTGAAACGTCACTGGGTTTTGCACACGGCCCGCGCTGGCCGCGTTGCCAGGCATTTTTGGACATCCATTTCCATGGATTCCAAGAATTTGTCACGCGGCACGCGGCAAAAATGCGCTGTCCCGCATTTTGGGCATCCCTTTCCTTAGCTCTTAGGATTTCTCAGAATACCTCGGCGTGTCACATCCTGCCTGGCCCCTGGCGTCTAATCCTCTGCCGCCGCACCATTGTGGCGCCCCGGCGGTTGCTAGCTGTAGCCCTACAATACGTTACATACGATTCTTCATCCAGGGAAGCTTCAAAGATTGAAGTTTCGCGTTATAAATATATAGGTAGATAGATAGATTTGATTTATTTCGTCTTCTCGGCTATTTCTTACATTAAATATATATTTAAATACATTTGTTACGAATCTCGTGACTTATGTCCCGCAACAGCGTAAGCAATAGTAGGTGCCCACGATCTTTGTATTGGTATCTCCAATAATTTCAGCTGCCACTGTTTTTCACTTACCCAACGTCGCTGTCCGCACCGCCGCGTTATTTTAAATTAGAATACTTTAAGTTTAAATACAATGAAAATATATTGTTAATGAATTTATTTATTTTATTTATTTATTTTACGTCAAAAACAGTTACAACTGTGTATGACGTGCTATGGGGTGAAGTGAATTCTATGCACGTTTTCAAAATTCTGTGATCCCTTCACTAAGTCATATACTTCTTGAATTTTGAATTTAAAAAAACGCTCAATTCAGGTTACCACAATCAAACGACAAACTATTACCCGCTCAGCTTCCGTGGCTATCTTGTTCCGAATTCTAGAACCACAGATTAATGCTCATAAATACCTCCCCCAAGGTATCGCTAATCTAATCTCTTGACGACGCTACTATTTGGGTATTTAAACTAGAATAACACTTAAAATATCTCGACCTACATTGAGGCATCCATTTCTTATGAACTCGAGCCAGTCTGTCCCTAAGAAACTTGCGTCCATAGCGACCCAAACTACATATCTCAGTTGTCTCTTTCATACCAGTTGATACAACTTGAACAAATTTATATTTTCATTTCGTAACATTGTTTTCATCTTACATAAATTATTTATTATACGAACTATTTATATTTTTTATACATTTTATAATTTTTCTTTTAAATTCATCACAATTCATTTTATCACAATTTTTAATTTCTAATGGTAATTGATTAAATAATTCAAATCCTTTATGAAACAGTCTGTTGTGTCCATTACAGTTTTATTGAAATTAATGAGTAAATTTTTTGCTCATGTTACAGGACGCAATAACTTCCATACGAGGTATGTTATTTAAATAGTACCTTACAACATGCGCTCATCTCGTCAGAAATGTACCACGTACTGGTTGGTGGCGAACTGATGGTACGTGTATCACGAGTAATTTGATACATGCTGAGTGTATGAATTTTGTAATTCTTATTTATAGTCAATATAAGTCCATTTCATTTTTGTTTGAAACATTTTGGTAGCGAAGGCTACAGATGAATTAAGTTTGGTTTAACCCATGTTCTTGTCTTCGCATGAATATCAAACCCTTGATGTATTCAGACGATATCTGGAAGATGCTCCTGGTGTAATGGCTAGTGCACACGTGGTCCATGGCTGGATCCGTGACTGGGACATGTGGTCCGATGCTGGGGCCGGATTATAGCCCTCACTTTTCAGATTTAAGTCACTTGGAATTTGTTCTTTACCAAGCGTTTTTTGAGCATGTTTATTATATTTTCTTCCGTTTCCCGTGTCTCTCAATCCACCATTTCAATCATCAACTTTCAATTCATCATTAACACCATTATCTACTCATTAGATATCACTCGTCAGCGCAAAGTCACTCATGGGTCTCAATGACTTTCGAAGTTCACAGGACACGAACCCAAACAAATTAAATAAATTTAACACATAAGTCAATATAGCAATCTAGATATCTGCGTTGCATGGCCTCCTGAATGAATGGAGCCGGGGCCAGGCGTCGCTTCCCCCTCCGCTTCGCCACACCCCGCCCTACCCCCCGGCGCGTGCAAAGCCTGCTGGAATCACTCGGCCGCCGTCTGAAGAGCGATAAGTGTCGCCGTTAGCATCTCGCGTGATTTCTTTTCGCCGACCAAAGTACGCGCAGGAAATGACGTCCTCGAGTGGCTGCCTCCGCCTCTTCTTGCGAGATTTTCTCGGCGGAGCGCTAGCGGCGCACAGTGTGGCCAGAGGAGGGGAAAGTTGACAAAAAGTCAAAAATCAACATATACTTCAGAATATGATTACGTAGGCTTCCGCGGCCGGAGTATGTTTCTTGGTTGTCCGGGACAAGCCGCGTCGATGTTCTTGTGGCTAACGTTTCGGCCAACATCTTTTGGCCTTCCTCAGAGCGTACAGCAGCAGTACGCTCTGAGGAAGGCCACAAGATGTTGGCCGAAACGTTAGCCACAAGAACATCGACGCGGCTTGTCCCGGACAACCAAGAAACATATACTTCAGAAGCTCCGTTTCACAGGACCGCGGTAGTAAAATGTCTCCTTCGTCGTTCTTCGATCAGGAAAGGAAGGGGCAATCTCGACACTCCCTTCAGTGCACGTTTGAACTTTCACAAGTAATGCGCGGCGCACTTCTTCGTAAGAAGAGAGCGTGTGTTTTTCGATGCAAATATTTTTATTCTCTCGATTAGCAGAATCGTACCTGCTATGAATACGATACCTGCAGATATGTACTTTAAATCTGTATTTCTACAAGACATATTACTGAAATAATAATTTGTGTTTATGATGATGCACATCTAGTTTTGTTAGCCTTTCTACCTACAGTATTCATTTTTTTTATTTTTCCTTCATGACCTGGTGGAATGAAATCCATGATGAAACCACTGATTTCCCAAATGGAATAGAGAAAAATTAACATAAAGGCATTGGACATAGAAGTTACATCAATGTTAATGGCTTCAAGTACAAATTCACTTCTTGAAGAGTCACATGATGAAAGTTCTGCAGCGCCCCTGACCGGGAGGTAATAGGTTCGAGTCCTGACGGCGGCAGGATTTTCGACACTAGCTTTTCAGCTAGGTCGAATTCAGTCGCTGTCTGGAGGAGAATTCTACCGGCCGGCTGCTCTGATCGGTAGTTTTCCGTGGATTCTCCGATCAATACCAGTCGAATGCCGGAGCAGTACCCTAAGAAATGGGCCACGGACCGTGCGTGATCTTTTCTTCCTCTTCATTGTCCTATCCTCTCCCCTTACACACACACACACTAACATCTAACATCACATACACCCCACTTACACTAACATGCACTACACTACCACATATTCCGGGAGACCGGTCGGGAGCTTAGAGCTTGTCCCGGCTGGGGCGGTGCCCCGCTAGTGGGAGAGTCCTGGTTTGGGGGAAACCCCAGTAGCCGGCGGTAGGTCGGCGCCGGATCTCGCCATCCAGTGGGGGAAGATCACCGCCATCTCCCGAGGAAAAAACATGCACCACACTTACGGGACTAATGACCTAATCTGTTGACGCGCTCGGAATCACGACCAACCAACCAACCAACCAACCATGAAAGTTCTGACTTTGAGGTTATGTAAATAAATATTTGAAGGTTAAACAATTAAATAAGTCATTATTTAATTATAAAATGTGTTTTTTTACCAAACATAACAAAAAACGCTTAAAAATAATGTTTGCCTACTTTTCTCCTTTCTGGCCCCACTGTGCGGGGGCGGCGGAGGCGGCGGCGGCGAGCGTAGCCAGCGGCCGGGCTGGGCGCTCGCAGCTCGTCGTGATTTATGAACGCGATAGCCAACGCTGCAGATGGCGCAAATAGAGAGAGCGCCGTATGTTTGCGCTTCTGTTTGAAGTTGAATGTGCTGCTTTGTGTCCGCCGGGCGAGATCCTGCGTGAAAATAGTGATTATTTGTTTCTTTCACTCTGCCAGCGCCCGTTTGAGGATGACGCCGAAGCTTGAGAAGACGTCTTGAGTGTCGTTCTTGCTGGATCAGTCGGAGAGAACGTGTGGTGCGCGTGTCACGAGTGATTTGATGTGTCTGTTTTTTCTTGACGAGATGTCGAGTGCGTCGATGTTGGAACTCTTGTACCTATAGTCAATGTAAATTCGATTCCTCAACGATTTTTTTATACTTTAAGATGAGTAGGGAACGGATTTCCATGTAATTACATTTTCTTACAGGAACTAGATACCTGCATTGTATAAATGTTTTTAGTTTCAAGACATTCTCAATAACTTAGAACGATTTTTATTTTATATATTTTTACATATTTTGGTATAATTAAATATTTTACCAATTCGTGTACATTTCGTTACATGTTCATCTATTAATTCATGGAAATGGACCATTTCAAATGCGCGGTTGCAACATATATTACGGAATCGTCTTTCTTACAAATCAAATGTAATGCTGCTTTGTTTCTCTGACCACTATATCTTCGTTATGAATTATGAAATTTATTCCCCTCCGCATACGAAAACTAAGAAATATTTTTTATGGAAAATTGTCTTACTGCTTTCGATTTGAGGGGAATAGATATTATATTTAGCCCCCTCCCTCGGAATCCTTCATTGACCGCTCGGTACTACTATTCACTTGAACACTGGCACTTCGGAAACGTTGTACTATGCTATGAACGTATTTGACAATTCGAATAAAAGTGGTGAATCTTCAACTCTTCTTTGTGGTGAAGTCTAGAATATAATTACTTCTGTAGAAGTAGAACCTTTTTTCAGCCACTCCGAATCTTTGTTAAACTGATCGGCAACGTTATATTATCGGAAAATGTTTGTAGAGAACAATTTTGAACCCAATGACGAATTTTTATTTTACATATTTTCTATTTTTCCTTACATGTTTTGGAAAAAGTAAGTATATAAGTACATATTTTGCATTTCTTATTACAGTAAATTCCGTTCCCTAATAATGAGGAACAGTATTCATAACTCGTTTTGGTTTAAACACTGCTCCTGACTTCGTAGAAATCTCAATATCTCCTTCACAAAATAAAGTATCATAAAAATAAATTTGTTCTACAAGTAAATTTAATGTAGATGTCAACCTCTGCATTCGTGAATAATTTAGCTGAACGATTTCTGAAGTCAAATCGTTACAAAATATCACGTTCATAAAATGAACTGTCACTCAATGAATAACACTACACTATTCAGGTCAATGGACGATTATTTCGACAGGATATAAAAAAACAGCATCGCTTCTCGAAATGTATCTTTCCGCCTGCTAGATGAGCCGAGCGAAACTGATTATGTCTCGGAAGTGTTAGTTCAGTGAGGTTGCTACAGGTTAGAGATAATTTTCATGAGTGATTTAGTTTGTTCCGCTACCATCTACTGATATCTACTGATAGATATAAAGTGAATAGAAGTGAATATCAGTGCTACCGATCAAAACAATCTGCTGATCAAAATGAAGCTATGTACGTGAAGCCATGTACATTCGACAAAGTATGGCATGTAAGGTTATTGTACCAACTGAAGAAAAATCTTGAATACTCTTATTATTTTCTATTAAAATCCTATCTAAGTAATAGATTCTTCCAAATTAAGCACAATAACGAACTATCTTCCTTTTACCCTATCCTATCTGGCATCCCCCGAGGATGTGTGCTGGGTCTAGTGCTCTATTTATTACACACTTCTGTCCTGCTTACAACCGAAGAAACAGTGACAGCTACAATTGCCGTCTTAAAAACAAGACGTACACAAGACGTCTTAAAAATTCAAACCTTTGGATTTGCGGCGCAGATTTTGAGTTGATATGTGTAATCAACTGTATTAATGGAGAAATACTTATGAGTATCTTCTTCGATCAATGCTACGAAGTCAACAAATTTACTTTTTGTTCTCATGTATGAACAGATTGTAAAAAAACTTTTGATTTTTTTTAAATGTACGTGGAGAGTAAACGGATAGTCCAAAATCTCAGAGTATCAAAGCACTGGTGATGTTCACTTACATCAAGCTTACAACTTCACTTTCAATACATCATTTTTTGATCAAATCCTACAAATAATATATCTTTAAACAGAAGTTTTGAAGCTTTTTTTAAAAAATTCTAGTAACAAATATTTTCTATTCGAATATTCTGCAATTGGATGGCAAAATTAAATGGAGTGCTACAGTTCAGCCAGAAGTTTCCCAACGTTCGTAAAGTGAATACGAATCACCGACACGCTGCTAAGTCAGATTCATGAATGTGAAAATCGCTCGCATGACTGAACTCACTATATTCATATTCACTAATTCAAAACATCTCTAACTTCAAGAATCAATACTATTTATTGAGATTTTAAGTTAAGGCGTAAAATTAAGTCGCAGAGTAACTTGTGCGAGTTCGCGTTGTAGGACACGATATTAGCAAACTGTTGGGCGGCCGTGAGTAAAAATACAACAACTTCGTTTACCCTTTCTCTTCACTATTGAACAATTTTATCGACACAATATGTTAAGAAAAGGCGTTTCTGCTTCAAGTTTCTCAATTTTCCCATATTGACTGTTTGACTATTCACAGAAAACTGCAGCGTAGATGAACTTGGCTTGGTACGTCAAGCATGAAAATAACCCACCACTTCCTGCTGATCATCTTCTTCCTAGGGCTTTTATCCAGCCGCCAGCCGGTTACCCTTTACGTCCCGATGGGACGCATATTCGACCATACACTAGACACCAACACATTTGCGGGCTCCTCTGATCTGTGGTCAGCAGGACGCGAGGCCCTCCGCGACAACACATACGAAGTCAAGGGACAAACAACCATGCCCAAGGCGGGACTCGAATCTGCGACCCTTCGGACCGAAGCGCTGAGTCGGTACTCGCTCTTAGCCACCTCGGCCATCCAAGTCGGCTTCCTGCTGATCATACCTGCGTCAAATTACTAAACTTGGTTTTATTTAATGTTGCATTTCAAGGTCACACTCGAAAGAGGGAGAGGGAAGACAGACACCAATTGGGAGCTGCAACATCATTACAGCTCCGACTTTTACGGCTCCCTATTGGAGTTTGTCTTCCCTCTCCTTCTTTCGCGCGTGACCTTGAGATGCTACGTTAAAAAGTCCAAGTATACTAAGCAGAATTTCTTTAATTTATTACTATACAATATTTTAACGCTTTCTCGTTTTTGAGATCCACCCAAAACGCCTAAACGTCTTCTATTGATTTATTCCGGTCGTATGTTTTTTCGACTCTTATCCCTAATCGTGACGAACGAGAAAGAGAGAATCGGTTTACTTCAGAGATAACATGGCAAACCTCGCCATTTCCTGTCGCACCAGCGAAATAACGTCGTATCTATAACCTCAAACATCAATAGGAATGGCGAAAAAATCGGCATTTTTAAAATATCGATATTTTCGAACAGAGGTATCGATATTATTACATCGATATTTCCTTCAGATCGATATTTTTGTCCAGAAACGGATGTTTTCAAAACAACTTCTCATAATATAAATAAAATTTTCAGTATATCATTGACAACTTTCACTGTTGTCGATCTCCGGGTGGCACAAAAGCGTTTGTTATTCTTTCTCCAGTGATGTTCCATTTTTAATTATTTTGTACGCGGTAATATCGTTAAACTGCAATTTGAACCTTGACTACATTGAACATTGATTAGAAAATAAAGATGACAGTCAAATTTAAGGCATACTATATACTTTAAACTAATATTGAAGTTTTATGTATCAGATTAGAACCAAGACATTTTACTTCGAATATTTTAAATACCGATTCTTTTAAAAAGGTTTTCAATGACATAGAAAACATTTTAGTGGTGTATCGAAGTATGGATGTTTTGCTAAAATTTGCCATCCCTAAACATGAATGCTAGCAACAAACGCACGTCGTTGACGTTCGTCAGTTTCACGTCCAGCCACTTGGACACTACAGTCACGTGACGGCCGTCATTTGTCCTGTGATAGAAAACATGGATATTTAATTATTTCCAAATGACTGAGTCATCGTTCAGAGAATTGCTACCGAAATTACATGAACACATGAAAAGGCAAGATACCGATGTGAGGTGTGCTATACCATCAAAAGAAATGATTGCATGTGCACTTCTTTAATAAATCTTTCAATGTCGAACCTGTTCATTTTATGAATGGAAAAACGTTCAACATACGTATAACGTACGTCGCTAATACTTTATGTGTTATGCATGCTTTGGATGCACAAAAGCTACAACGTCCGTTTGAAACAACGTTAGCATTCTAGCGGCAAACGTCCGTTGGTTGTGACGCGACGGACGCTACTGCAACGCGATAGTGTGCCACAGGCCGTACACGAACCAGCTGCATTACGACGGACGTACTTTAACGTCCGTCCTTTGACGCCCGTTCGTTGCAAGCGTAAAGCCATAGTGACGCTTGTGTGTCCAATGACACGATGAGGCCTTCACCCATTGATCCACTCCATTAACGCAAAACATCTACAAGTCTGGACAATAGTCTGGTCATAATTGTCCATGTGCATTTCCGGCCAATCCATCGTGCATTTCCGGCCAATGTTCTTTTTATGCTAAACACTTTTAACTTGACATTTTAACGTGGCGCAGTTGGTGACTTCGAGGCTTCGACCTTCGGCCTATGCGATTGAAAAATAGCGCATCCTTGAATCTATGCCACGCAAATTTCCAATTGTCATTCAAACTATGGAAACAGAAAACCATTGTCATTCGAACTACAGAAACAGAAGACTCGTTTTTCTTTATAAATTATACGATCATACATGATGTCATGTTTTGACTTGATCGATACTTTTCAAACGCTGTTTTAAATATGACTTTTCTTCTAAAACCAATATAGATTTTTCAATATTGGTTTTCTGTGAATGCTCTGAAACTGAGAAAATGAACATTTGCCTTTCTTATTATAATAAATAATTGCAATGCATTGCTGTGCCTCCTACGAAAATATATCTCAAATATTACCAAGCCTTAATTTATTAATGTTCGCTATGAATATCACAATTTTTTGTGAAATTATTCAATTAAATTAGAATTTTTCACTGCAATGTGTCTACAATCTTGCGCAGAATCAATTTGTAAAATATACGATAGTCTATATGTATTGAGCGAAGTTTTTTTTTCCTCATTCATTATCAACCGAGTTAATGCACAACCTTCAGAAGACTTTTTAGACGTATATTTTGAAAATATAACCATGCGGCAAAGATCGATTTTCTATCATCGGATTCGAAGTGATGAATTTGAAGCTGAAAAAGAATGAAACGTGTTTTGGTAAAACTATAACCGTAGAAATCCAATGTCTGCGATGGCAGTAGAACACGGTGACTAAATGTATAACTTAATCTTCCGGTAACCAATACGAAACTCCAACTTTTAAAGTTAGATACTATTATAAAATTAAATATTGCATTTATAAAATTTGGAGAATACCTATATTATACTGCAGTTCGTATTATGAGGTAAATAACTATTGATAACACATTACACTTGTAGCTTTGCTTTAAAATCGTCCCAGTTTCTGTAGTTGTGTGACGAAGAAAAGCTCAAGCAGGCGGATCTTGCTACTTTCGGTGAAGGGAATGTGTCATGTTCGCAACAAGTCGCTCTTACCCCCATGCGTGGAAATTTAACTAGACCCAGAGAAGGGGGGCACCGTTATCTGGACGGCATAGTCAGTCTATCGACCTCGAATGCCAAATACGTAATTAACACACATTTACTATATTTTTCTGTCCTAATTTTCAAGTACATTTCAATTGATTGTTTCCTAAAACAAATGATAAAAATAATATTACTTATTTATTTATTTATTTTACGTCAAAAAACAGTTAAAACTGCGTATGAAGTGATATGGGGAAAAGTGAATTGTGTGCATATTTTCAAAATTCTGTGATCCCTACACTAAGTCATATACTACTTGAATTTAAAAAAAGCCCCATGTAATAAAATCTATTTTCAAGGATAAATAAGCAATAAATTTTGGGCTCTTATCCATGTTGTCCTTCGGAATAATACTTCCTGCCGCGACAACGTGGAAACGAGAATTTGAATAACTGTATTTCCCACTGAATTCTAGAAGACGTGCACAGATAATGAAGTTACATTTACGTCCAGAAGTTACATTTATGACCATCTCAGAATTTGCTCAATGGATCAGGGAAACTGGACGAAAAACCTGATCGAGATGGAAACATCCCAAAATTACAGAAAACATCCCAAATTTTTTCTGGAGACATGTAACAGATCGCAAACGTTCTGCAAACTTCTGTAATATACGTTTTATTATTTTTTTCTGTCAAAAATTATCCAGAAGAAATAATAAAACGCGGAACATTGCAGTGACAAACAGTAGATAAATATGTTTGTTGATATACCATGCGCCACTGAATCACTAAAATGTATTCATTGGCCAGAGGATAGAGCCATACGCCAAAATTGAGAAATGGAAGTGGATTGCGGGTTGCCTGACTGCAGGGAAATATAGCACGATCAGTCATGCGTATAACGCTTGATATTGCATAAATAATTCAGTATTTGAGCTCCACAAATACTACTTCAATAGCATCTATTAATGACGTATGTTTTCGTATTAATGTATGCAGTATGCATCCGTTTAATTATATCTCTGCGAAAACAATACACATTTTCATTTCATTCTCGTCAACCTTCTCTCTGCAAAAATATCCCCTATGCGCTATCCGCCATTACTCCAACTAATTATCATTAAATTACTAAAAGGAAGGAACTGAAAAAAACTGATTACATTACATTTTGAAATATTCTTAAATAATGGACAAATATATCCCTTGTGTATACTGCAATGTGTCGATATTGTAATCCGTTTTAGAAATATAGTAGAAACTTGAATTGAAATTTTTTTAATGTTCGAGTACACTACATGGGAAACGCATGCCAGGTTTGTGAAACGGCATGTTCATGCTGCAGAGGGTATATGGGCATTTGACATGGCGAAAACAAATATTCTGATTACTTCGGATGAAGTGGCTCAGAGCATCAACTGATGTCCCTGCAAAGCCTCTGACCGGGAGGTACTAGGATTCTAGTCCCGAGGTGGCAGGACACTAGCTATATAGCTAAGCCAAGATCAGCCACCATCTGGAGGAGAATTTTAGCGCTCCGATTGGTTACTCTGATCGGTAGTTTTCCGTGGTTTATGCAATCAAACACCAAGCTCTAGACACTAGCTCTTCAGCTAGGTCGAATTTAGTCGCTGTCTGGAGGAGAGTTCTAGCGGCCGGCTGCTCTGATCGGTAGTTTTCCGTGGTTTCTGCGATCAACACCAGGCGAATGTCGGAGCAGTACCCTACCAAACGGGCCGTGGATCTTTCCTTTCTCTTCCTTGTCCTATCCTCTCCCCTTACGCACACACTTACACTAACATGCACTACACTACTACATATTCCGGGAGACCGGTCGGGAGCTTAGAGCTTGTCCCGGCTGAGGCGGTACCCCGCTGGTGGGAGAGTCCTGGTTTGGGGGAAACCCCACCAGTCGACGGTAGGTCGGCGCCGGATCTCGCCATCCAGCGGGGTAAGATCACCGCCATCTCCCGAGAAAAAAAAGCACTACACTCACGGGACTAATGACCAGAGCAGTTGACGCGCCCGGAAACACGAAAAAATCAATCAATGAATCAATCGATGAGACGAACATGACGTATTCTCTTAACCGTAACTAGCAAGTTCCGCCAGCTTGAGCTTTTTGTCGTCGTCACACAGCTACAGAAACTGGGACAATTTCAAAGGAAAGCTACAACTCTATTTTTGTCTCGACCGGGACCAGAGCACGGGGAAGCTAGTGCCCTGCCTATGAGCCATATCAGAGGCTAGTCTCTCCTACTTACTTACATAATTACTATAATTGCGTGTAACACACTACTACATATGTTGAGAACTTACATCTTTTTTTCGGCTCGGGCAGTGTACTGCTGATGGGATATACCTGGATGGGGAAACCAAGCAAGCCAACGTGTAGGTCGGCGTCGGATCTCGCCATTCGCCAGAAGGACATTACATGCTGAGCGTATGTTTAAGATACAACAAGCATATATTAGCATTATTACGGTATTTCTTTACAATAAAATCGTTCTCATTCCTACTTTAGGTGGGCTCTATTGTTTAGTAAGTTTGGTCTGGTTACTATGGTTATGCCACGTGTGAGGCTGAAAGTAATTCCACCGGTAGCGGTAGCTCAGTGCATCAACTGATGTCACTGCAGCGCCTCTAACCGGGAGGTCTTAGGTTCAAGTCCTGACGGCGGCAGGATTTTCGACACTAGCTTTTCAGCTAGGTCGAATTCAGCTGCTGTCTGGAGGAGAATTCCAGCGGCCGGCTGCTCTGATCGGTAGTTTTCCGTGGTTTCTCCGATCAATACCAGGCGAATGCCGGAGCAGTACCCTACCAAACGGGCCACGGACCGCGCGCGATCTGTCCTTCCTCTTCCTTGTCCTATCCTCTCCCCTTACACACACTTACACTAACATGCGGGAGACTGGTCGGGAGATAAAGAGCTTGTCCCGACTGGGGCGGTGCCGCGTTGGTGGGAGAGTCCTGGTTAGGGGGAAACCCCTCTAGCCGACGGTAGGTCGGCGCCGGATCTCGACATCCAGCGGGGAAAGATCACTGCCATCTCCCGAGAAAAATAACATGCACTACACTAACGGAACTAATGACCGAAGTAGTTGACGCGCCCGGAAACACGAAAAAATCAATCAATCAATCAATCAACTGAAAGTAATTCCGATTGCGTCATACATGGCGTAACATTGGCGGCATCTCTCCCAGTGGCGAATTTCCCGATACACCGCGTGTACCGCCGGTATACCTAGTAATTCGTAAGTGTATAATAAATATTTCATAACTGTGGTAATCCTCTAAAAAGTTACTGAGATTTTGAAAGCTTTAAAATAGATGCGAAAAAATAACTCTGATTTGCTACCGACAGCCAGTCAGTCTTCGCATCAGTAAGCGCTATGAAGTGCGTTAGAGTGAGAAGTTTCAAACAGTTCTTAATGTTGTCCAGAGAATTCTCTAACGCAGGGGAAGGTACCGCATGGCAGCCTCGATAACCTAGGGCTCTTCATGTTTGAAGGGCGGGGAGAGAGGAGGATGCGCGTCTGGACGGTCGGTAGCTACCGCAATATATTGCGGTGAACAGTCCTTCTCTGGTCGTTCGTAAGTTACGCTTCTCTCAAGTTTTTGTGAAAATGGAGAGCGTTAATGATCCGAAAGTTAGGTGTTTGTGTAATTGTCTTATAGAACAATTATTAAGGACGGAATTTCATTCTATTGGAATTTCAGAAAAACTCAAAAAACAACAGTAGAGGTAGCTACCATAAAGTGCGGTATACTTAAAATAATGTTCACGATTCGCCACTGATCTCTACACTCGACACTTGCATCGAGTAATGGCGTATTTCCTCCACACAATGATACCAATGTAACGCACGCTAGTAGCACGGTAACAAAGAAATTAGCAATATTAGTACAGCGTATTGTCGTTACAAAGTTATACTTAAAAGACCCTCCTTCCTCGCCCATCCATTTTCACGTCAAAACATCTAATTATATTACTGCATTGTAATAATACAAAAGTATTCTTCGTCTCTTGCAATTATGTAATTTATTGAAATTTTAAAGTAATTGAATTGCGAAAAGTCATTTGAATATCGTGTGTGCGTGTTATTATTCCTTTAATTAACCAATTTTATTTGCAATCGTAGCATAATATTATGGCTACAACCATTGTATTTTCTCTAGAAATATTAAGTTTTATCACTTTGAAGCTGTGAAACTGACGCAGCAGAAAATTGTGCATTGTGTATTCAGTTCAAAAAACTTTTTAATATCATTTTGCTGATTTCTCACGACATTTGATTTGCATTTGCCCCTCAGGATTTCCCTTGACTTCGTACATTTAGCCTTTTTTATTATGTGAGCGAAGCAACCATGCATCACGTTGCAAAATAATGAATTCGTTAACCTTATGTTAAGTCAATACATGATCTCTATAATGCCATGATTATGCTTTATTCGAATTCATTATTCAGTTCTCCAAATAATCGCATTAATGCAAATTCACATAATCAGCATGTATATTATTGTTCCTAGTATTCACCAGTTTTATTTGTAATCATGACAAAATAAATACTGATACTCTCATTGTGTTTTTCTAACATTCATAATTTTTATTACATTGAATTACGAAACTGAGGCAGCAGAAAATTGTGCATTATGTGTTCAGTTCAAAAAAACATTAATATCATGAAATAAGTTGTAAAATAATGAGTTGCCATTATGCTAAGTCAACATATGCATTCTTGCCCTTCTAAACCTTCCCATTCTTGGCCCCTTCTAAACGTCCTGTAAATTTGATTCACAGACTTTGCAATAAAAATAATTAAAAGAATTAACGATATTCTTACCCTTTGCCACTGCCGTCTTTGAGAAATTTTGCACCTAAGACAAGTGAGTAGTTGCTTTGCACTCGTTAAGATGGTGTTTCTCTCATAAATTCGAAAATGTTAACATATGAATCTTGTTAAATAATTGCAGGTAAGCAGTTCCTTATATGTTTATTCAAAGCTACTGAGTAGTTTGTGTAGCTTCCTCAATACCTTGTCACATTTCTTCAACCAAACACGCAAGAAATAAGCGCTTTACTCTCCACGTAACGAGTATTTATACAATGCCCCCTTCGCGCGCAGAAAGTTTGCAAAACACATTCGTTACGCTCAAGAAGCAATTACGAAATTCTGATCCGTCTCCGCTCCGCGCGCGCTCCCCTCGCTGCAGATCCTCGCCAGCGTTTGCACGTTATTTACTCGGTTAGTTCCCGCCTCGCCCCCTCTCCATACCCGCTCCGCCCTCTCTCTCGTTCTCCGCCCCGCCCCCCGCCCCGTCCCGTCCCGTCGTGTCCCGTTCCTTCCCGTCCCGGCCCGTACCGTACCATCCTGCCTCGCCCATCCCCGCCCTGCCCCGCCCCGCCCCGTTCCGCCACGCTCCTCCCCGCCCCGCCCATCCCCGCCCATCCCCGCCCTGCCCCGCCCTGCCCCGCCCCCCCTCCTCCACACTCACGTCACTTTCCGCCCCTCTGCAGCCCTCGTCCCCTGACCGCCCCGTTCCGATACTCCCCTTCTTCTCGCTTCCATCCGCCCCGCCCACCCTGGCCCTGCACGCCCCGCTCCGCGTCCCACTTCAACCCTCCTGCAACCGGTCCACCTCGTCCTGCCCCGCCACGCTTCGCCCCACCTCGTCTCGCACGTCCCGCCTTGAAGCAACCTTCTCACCCCTTTCATGAGGTCGCTTCCCTCCCCTCTCCCTCCAACCCCGACGGCTGACTGCAGCCCTTTCACCCCGGCGGCGTCGCGATCCTCTCCCCTCGATTAATGAAGGGCTCATTATACCAACTTTTAGGGCAGGTCCTTAGACCGGGGGTGAAATACGGCGGGGAGAGAGAGCGAACCCTGCTTTGAAATTTGCCTCCCTTCGAGATAGTTTTCTGAAGAGGGAAGCAAGCTGGGTCGCCCCGCCGTGCCGTGCCGCGCCGCGCCAGGCCGCCCCGCGCGCCGCCGCCGTTCTGTTTTCTTCCTGCTCCGGCACGGGGCCACAAGGTGCGCGCTGGAGGGCCTTCAATGCGCGGGGCCTTGACGAAAGCACTACCTGACGGCTTTGTGCGTCGGTTTCTTTGACGGGGAGAGAAGGAACTCGGGGGGGAGACCCAGGGTGCGGTCGCAGCCCCTGCCTACCGGGAACCACTCGCTTGCCAGAAGGGTTTATGACGAACAAACAGAGATAAACCGCTCCCGTTATTTGTAAAAGTCTCGGAATCCCTACACCCTGGGGGCGACCGCCCGCGTTAAGTAAATTCTTTTGATATAAATGGCGACGCGGGGCGTGCCAAGAATAAGAATCGTCAGATGTAGGGCGGCAGATAATATTTTGGCAATGAATAGCTCGTGCACTTCCAACTCGGGCGTCGTCTTCCAGGGGGTTTCCATAAAACACCGCGGCGAGGCGCTCGCGCGTTCTCGGGCCTTATTTGTCGCCGTCTTTTGTTGAAGAATATCTTTTGGCATGGGCGGTGACGCTTTTAGGAATTTATGACTCGAGTTTGCAGTTCAGATTATGTGTACTTCGGAGTGCATTTGTCATCCGGAAGTTTGTAAGTCGAGGAACTCTTTTTAATTATTTTAAAGAAGCATCTCTTGCGCCCGTTACGTGCGCCAGTCGCCATCTTGCGAGAGGGCACATACGTCACGGAAACGGAGCGACCGCAAACGTCTCTTCGTTTATCACGCCGCCAGACAGCGCTCGCATTCGGAATTAGGGGATCTTGTGGAAATTGTGTGGAAATTATGACTTGGACTTTGAAGCTCCAAAATTTACTGACTGATGCACAAAAAGTGTCATTGTTTTTAAGTCCCGATGTCCCATGAATTATTTGAGAATATCCATGTGGCTTCATTCTTAGAATGTAACGTAAAACTTTCCACAATTTGATCTTAAAAAGTTAGATTTTTCAGGGAAAGAAACCCGCGTACGTTAAGAGGAAAACACTTGCAAAACTTTTCAAAAATAATCTGTCTTGATTGTCTTCAAATAAACTTTTTCCTCCGTTTCATAAAATCAATGTTCCAGTTAAAAAATAATGAACTTCTTTAATTTTTTCTTGATTCTCGAAAATGTATTAATCCCCATATTCCCAGTGGGAGTATTTTAGTAATTCGTGAAGATGTAATGTTGGCGATGCCAATTACGAATTACAATTTTAAGCTTAGATGAAATGACGTGTGTAGTTACTTTTATCTGATGTAATCACATAAATTAGTTGTTTATGTTATCGTAATAAAATTAAAACTCAAAAATACCAGATGTTTGGTTCAAAATCTTTTGATAGGTTGAAAATGTACCCAATATCTCTTCATTTAAAGGTACATTTTGTCGCGTTTCCTAATACTGTACGTTCCTTTATAAAGTGATAGCTGGTGGGAGAGTCCTGGTTAGGGGGAAACGCCACTAGCCGACTGTAGGTCGGCGCCGGATCTCGCCATCCAGCGGAGGAAGATCACCGCCTTCTCCCGAGAAAAAAACATGCTCTACACTAACGGAACTAATGACCAAAGCAGATGACGCGCCCGGAAACACGAAAAAATCAATCACTCAATCCAATAAGCTGCCGGTATATTATATTTATGTACACTGAAAAAAATCACCACCGCTCTCTCAACCGTTAACCTATGGTTGCGTGTCTTCCAGTTGTGACAATCGATTTAGACATTGTGACAATAATCATCAAGGATGACGTGCCCAAGGTGTATTGATAAAGCTAACCAACCGACGACCGTTGGAAAATGCGTGGATCTTACAACCACCATTTAATTCTCATTACCTTTCTAAATGGTTTCCACCAGAGCGCATTTGTGAACGCTGAGGGCATGGGATATAAGACCTTTAGTATGGTAACGTTGGCCAAACTTCTTGGCGGGATTCCTATTCAAGGATGCGCGGGGATTCCCGCATATTCATATACAAGTCTTTCTTTGTGCGGTCGGGCAGAGAGTGCGAATCTGGTGCGAATTGGCATAGACAAAGTGTGAGGTGTGCTGGAGGTGTGAGGTCTGTCTTTGTGTGGTCTGGCAGTGAAAATCTGGATCGACAAAGTGCTTTATGAGAATTGGTGAATAGAAAGTGCAAGTGCTCTGCGTGTGAATTCGTGAGAATGGACACGAAGTGTAAAGAAGCACTGAAGAAAATGAGGCTTCCTCATCTAATAGAAAAGTTTGCTGGTAAGAATAAATACTATTACTGTGTAATGTGTAATACGGAGAATATACTTTGTTTAAATGTTCCGTTTCCGAAACTTGTTTATTTCAGAAAGATCACGTTAAGTTGTTATTGAAATAACAACGCGCACGTTTTTTTAACCTTTCCTTTCTTGCCCACATTGTAAAAGTATATAATGGACATCCCTGTCGGATTTATTTTCAGGCTTCCTTTCTTTTTTTTTTTTTTTTTATAATTTACATTTCATTTTTCCCCACACCTCCAATTTCATAATCAGAGTTGGTTTAAAAGAATGATTAAGTAGTCCGTTTTAATGTATTGTTCAATAGGTTATTTTATTTAGGAAGCTGGGATGGGTTGGTCGGTGAAAGGATTTTGACTCCAAAAATTGATTTGACCAAAAATGCAAAATTATAGAAACACTTCTTTGTTCAATTGATTTCCCAGAAGGTTCAAATCACCAGACTGTAATGAGCGCACAGATCAAAATGAAATTATTCTTTTAACTTCTATTAGTGTTTGAAACAAGAAGTAGATTTGTGAAGCAATGATGCAAAGTTGTAATTTGTATAGTTGTTTTATTTGAAAATTAATATATGAAAAATTATCATTTTAATAAGTAAAATCTTAAAAAATTTAGTTTACATTGGAAATTACAAAGTAAATAAAAGCATTATTTTATGATAATTGCATTATTGTTCCAATGTGTAAACAAAATAAGTTTATGCATAAGAATTTTTATGTTAGTTATTTTTTTGTACAGAAAGTTCAGATTCTTTTCCAATCCTGATCATATAATTTTAAACTTCTTCCGGTTTGCAGAGAATAATATGGATTATGATGCACTTCTACTTCTGAAAAAATATCCTGATTCTATTTCCACCACTATCCCCACTGTCAGGGATGCATTAATATTAAGGGAAGGATTGGAATCGTTAAATGAGGTCAGTGAAGGATTTTTTCATTCTATTAATGTGGCTGCAATTAATTCATTCATTTATTTAATTTTTTAGGTATGTAGCATTTTATCACTGATTCTTGTTGATTTTTCAAACTAATTTCTCATTTTATTTGATGTAGGAAATTAATACATCCTTCAGTCTTCCTTCTGAAGGAGAATATATCCTGCCAATTTCTTGGCAGCCAGATATTGAATCTCCAGAAAGTGAATTTCAGACACAAATTTCTAGTAGGCCTACTATTGACCAGAGGGAATTTGAGGAAGAAAATTCAGAGTCTCCTGAGATTCATCTGAACAAGATAAGATCAAATAAAGAAACTGAACCCAAAGATTACAATCAACCAGCAAAAAAAAATGTAAGTAATGAATTTTAGAGCACAATAGTCTGAATACAAAAATATTACTTTGTTTTCTGTTTTAGTATATACATGAAGTTTTGGAAAAGACTGCAATTGGGAAGTCTGTTATTGCTCTTCATGGTAAACGTGGCTTGGATAACAGCTCTCGTTGCAAGCTAGCTGAGCTTGTTATTTATGCAGAATATGGAGCCAATACAAATACATTGTAAGAATGTTGAAAATATGCATTTATAAGTCTTATTTTTTCCTCAATTGGTTTTAGTAAAGTGATTGTTAATTAAATTAGTTATAAATTATTATTATTATTATTATTATTATTATTATTATTATTATTATTAAGTATGGTTTTGAAGTTGTAAGAAAGGAAGGAAGCATTTTAAAAATATGCATTAGGAAATTCATTGAAACTGGAATATTTTTTTCTTGCAGAATCTCCAAACCGAGGTTTTTAGAACTGGCAAATTTGATATTTCAATGTTTTTCTGGTGAATTTCAAGTAAGTTCAGTTGTTGTTGTTAATGGATTTGAAGGAAAATACTGTTTCTTGTAACCTACTCTGTGCAGGAGACTTACTACATTCCATCGAGTGTGAGGGGGAAGGGTCGTACAGCTTCAGGGAAGCTGTATGATGCATA